>MU225633.1:293559-334679 GCA_018584345.1 Thuja plicata | reverse complement strand
TTGCAACTTCTCTCTTCTTGTCTTCTTCTTCTTGCATCCATGGCTATTCATGTAGATTAGATTCATATTAGATTAAATTCATTTTTTCTTCCATAGATTAAGCTTGCATATTTCCTTTCATAGATTATTCTTGCATTTGTATTTCCTTTCATAGAATAAGCATGCATTGTTATCATATAGATTAATCTTCTTTCTTTCATTGTTATCGTATAGAATAGCTTTCATTTGCATGCATACTTGATGATCATGGAGACTAGCATTCTTGTTTTTCCTCTTTGAATCTCTCATTTTATGGTGTACTTGCAGGGGCACAAACTAGGTCAATCTAAGGGCCTCCATCACACACCTTTGCACTCCATGAATAGAGAGCTATGAGTCGCCATTTGAGACCTCATTCTTGAGTGATCTTGGATATAATGATTCATATAAGTGTGACACATTTTTAGCACACACTACTGACTTCGCATGTCTTCAAATCACTCTAACTCTTTATTATCATCACCAAAATGCAATCAACCTTAACTAAAGGTCATACGTATCCCATAGTGTCTTCCTCTAATCTTGCAAGTCATCAAACATCATATATGATCTTTGTTGTCCAAAATAATATTGTTAGACTCTGTACATTTATTTCTATACTTAGTCAATTTCATAACCGTATCTTCAAAACTATACTTAACTCGATCATAATATCAGATATGTTTCCATAAATGAAAACCGTCAAGTGTCTCATATCACATCGAAAACATCACTTTCCAATATTAAGATATTTTAGTACACTCATCAATTTAACCACCCTGTCATCCTCTTTAATAGGTTTGCTTGTCTATCCTATTGTCTCTTTCCACATTTTACCATCCTGTCTCTTCCCCATCTTCCATGAGGCTTGTCTATTACTCTCAATATATATGGTTGTCTTGTAGGTATCACTCAGGGTACGTCGGTTCTTATCTCTAAGAAGGTAAGACATTTTTCCATCAGCAACATTAAAATAAGTGGTTAAACACACTTTCTCATCTAATCTTAACACCTGAAATAGCTTGTTCATGGCTTTCTGAAATCTATTATTAAAATCAGTCATACTCTCATTAGGGAACTTCTTGATATTATTGAATTCATTCAACATGTAACCTGAATTGACATGTTCATGGTATTGTTCCCTAAAACATCTGACAAACGCATCCCAAGATGTTATGCTACCTTCAGGAAAATTTATAAACCAATCCCTAGCATCTTTTATCATAGATTGGACAAAAATCTTCATTATCACATCTTCATGCTCAATCTCAAAATCAGTAATCTTGTCAGTAAAATCTTTTAAGTGCTCTTCACAAGTTATGACATTATAACCAGTGAACTTAGGGATTTGATCTCATACCTCATTGGGGATCATATTTGGATGACCAGGAATGCCATCAAAAAACAAAGGACAGTATCTATCCAAATGAACAGGTCTTCTCTAAAAGTCTCCAAGGGTATTAGCCTCACTTATGCATGCTACACCTCCTTGATTTTGGGTAAGTTGAGGGGCACCTTGATTAGAACTAGAAACTTGAGAATTTGGCCTTGAACCACTTGGTGGGTTTTGTGATAGTATCCCAGTGGTAATTGGCATTGAGCTACTAGCAGTAGTATTTGTAGTAGCATGAAGGAAGGCAATTTTTTTTTTCATCTCAGCTGTAGCAGCTTCTAATTCTATTTTTTCTAGTTTCTTGGATAAATCCTCGTTATCTTTTCTAGCATGTTCCAGTTCTATGTCAACTTGAGACATACCAACAAGGATAACTTTGCTTTACTTAGTGTAATTTATAGTTACACCAATCACTTTCCGCTTACCCTTGCCGGATGCATCCTTGTCATTGTTCATTGCTCAATCTCATATGGGTGCAACTGCCTTAAAAAATGTCCCTCTCCTTAAAATTCATCCTTCTTGTAATTTGATTTGTTATTAGCAGCTTGTTGTCTTAGGGACTCAATATCATCGAACAAATCCTCATCCAAACCCTTGAACTCTTCACTAAAAATTTTGGCCTTAAGCTCATTCTCTTTGTCTCTCTCAAGAGTTATTCTCTTTCAACTAACAACTCATACATCTCCTGGTCACACTTCTTTCTTGCATTTTCTATTTCTGATTCTTGCTCACACTTCTTTCTTCTTAAAACCATGATTTCATCATGCAATTTGTCAGAATCATAAGATATAGTTTTAGCAGCAGAAGTTTCTCCTTGTTGGTCTAGAGTTTCTTTTGCAAGGAAAAATCCTCTATCAGTCATTTCTTCATCCTAAAGGGGATCAAAAGGTATATCAACTACCTTGGGGTCAACTGACCTAAGAGGCTCAGAAATTTCAGAGGAAGATGAAACTCTTTTAGGGACAAGGATTTCCATTCTCCCTTTGGATACTTTGGGGGAATTAAGTTAGACCCACCTCTTCTAAACCATTGCTTCCTACTAGGTGTATAGAGCTCTTCTCCTATGTTACTTTCAAGGTTATTTTTATAATAGGACCTAGTATTTCTTTGTCGACTCATTTTAATCTTACAAGAACTTTCAAAATTTCAATATGCTTAATACCAAAAACTAGAATGCACAAAGTATAGAGTTGCCACCCACAACAAGAATGAGAAAATTTCACAAACTGATCAAGAAATGGAACAATAGAAAATTAGTCACTATGAAATTTGAAACCCTATTGTTACAATCCACTTGTCCCCAGTAGATTTGCCATTTTGTTAGTACTTTTTCTTGCAGAACCTCAATATATCATTTATGCTTGACTCTTTGATTCCCAACTCTTGATTCAACCAAGCAAAATTCTAACTAACAAGGATTAAATCCTTCTTCTCTTTGAGCTCCAAAAACCCAAGCGAGTATACCTCTTATGAATTACTACTTCTTAGTAAATCTAGTAGTGGGTTGATTCTTCACACCAATTTATTAATGCCCTTTTACTACATATGTTGATAACAGATTTTGCATATATTATCAACTAATCTTATGCAAAACCAAACAAACCATAAGATGCACTTTACAATAACAAAAACTAATGCAATAAAGATTCTCGTCCATCTTCTCTTTGAGTTTCAAACTCAGGAAGGTGTACCGAAAGGGTTCACTTCTTCAAGGAATCAACAATAATGGTTGTGTTCTTCAATACAGATCATAAATATCTATGTTCTTCAATAGGAAATAAAAGATTTTTTAGAAATTTTATGGATTGATAATGTTAAATACTTAACCAGTACTGACCAGTGCCTAATCTAGGGCAGAGAGTCAAATAAACATATATTTCACTGAAACCTTTTAATGATAACACACTTAGAATCCAAAGAATTAACAATAATCACCTAGGGTTTATGTGATACATAGCCTTTTTAAAACACAATTACCACTGAATGTAGACATTTTTCAAAAATTTGCAGGCACATTTGAAACTAACAGAAGTTAAGGCACACAATATTGACAAAAGGAACCAAAAATTTTATATGATTCAGAAAACCCAAAATAGTCCCAACATCCCTCCAAATAAAAAGTGACAATTAATGTCTTAATGATAAGGATTATATGCTATCCTTTTCTTGAAATCATTTCCTCTAATCTCATCACTTAAAAAAATGTGTCGGCCTCATCATCTTAAAGTCGAGCGCTGTCATTTCCTTCGCTGATTTTTAACCATTAAAATATCATCCAAGTTTCACTTCCTAATAAATAGAGGTGAAAAGGACATGTTTCTTAAGATGCATGATTACCCATCCTAACATAAGCATTTAATGATTCTGCTAGTGGTCACATCATAATAAGGCGCTAATGGCTATATCTTCATAACAAGAGAAGGAGCCATCTTATGAAATTCAAAATCTAAATATCCGCTAGACAAAACTATGAAAGTCCTTACTTCATTCACCAACCAAGTGTAAAGTCCTCAAAATAAATATCATTTGTGTTCATCAAATTAGATGCCCATTTAGATATGACATCCTCCTCCCTATTTCCCTCTCTCCTTTTATGGCTGATTTTAAAATCAAGAAATGATTGAAGCATAGAGTTAATTTCTGCTATCATTAAATGAAGATGTAATGCTTGGGCAGCCCCATTCTTGATGGCATTCACAATTATCTATGAATCTCCATCAATTTGGATCCTCTTAGCCTTAATCCTACAACCCACTTGGAGTGCTAGCAATGTTGTCCTTGCCTCTATAATATTGTTAGTGTCATCATGCAATTTTTGTGTTTCTAAAGCAATCAATTTACCTTTCCAATATCTCATAATCACCCCTTCCCCAAATGGGCCTAGATTCCCTTTTAAAGCTCTGTCAAAATTCACCTTAATCCACTTTACTTCTGGTTTTTCCCATTTCACATTCTTTGCTTCATTAATAATATCCTTAGAACCCCTTAGAGCACCATTTTTGAACTTCAAACAAGGTCATCCAGCATGAATCTTCCTGTCATCTGCAGAGTAAACCATATCATCCTCCCTTTTCATTAAATTTGTTCCCATTACTTCATTAATAGATACATTTATCCTGCCTTTAGCTCTTTCTAGTGATTCTATTTTTCCTTGAAAGATTCTTCTGTTCCGCTCCTTCCAAATCTCCCATATTATGATAGATGGGTAGATTTTCCAAATAGGAGACATCGATGTTGATTTTATAGAGATAGGCCAACTTTCAAAAACCTCTTTCACTTTATTTTGCATAGGTCCTATCCATTGCAATTTGGATTTCACCATTGACCAACACTCACTAGCAAAAAGACATTGAATCAGTAGGTGAACCACATCTTATGAGGCTGAATTACATAGAAAAACATTTAGTTGGCCCATAATATCCAAATATTTTTCTTCTTTATGTTGTTAAGATTCGCTCATGCACTGCAATCGAAGCAAAATTCCTAGCCTTTGGTAAAAATATCAATCCCAACAGAGCTTGATCGGCCAACCATTATAAGCTTCATTATTTTCTAAAGATGTATGCCCCAACTTCACTGAGTAAATGCCACTAGTTGCTACACACCATATGCTTTTGTCTTCTTTTGTTATCCTCAACACACTTCTAGCTTGAAATAGGTTTTTCATAAGAATCATCTGATTCTCAACCAAGCCAGCATCATCTAAACTTATCCAAATCCATTGAGGACCTAATAGTGTTTCTTTGAGTGTGAGGTAATCATAGAATTTTTCTCCCCATTTTTTTGTTAAGAGTCTCCTCACATCATCATATCTAACATCATCCTTAAGGGTTTGTAAACCATTCTAGGAGTCTCTCCAAAACAATTATTTGTTTCCATCACCAATTTTCCAAGAGACATGATCTGTTATGACCTTCCAACAATCCAAAATAAAGTTTTGTATGGCTGACCCTCTGGGGGGTTCCTAATAGTGAGAATTCTTTCATTTTCTAGAGAATCCAGATATTTGGCCCTGATTATATTCACCCATAGCCTTTGAGGATTGGAATAAAAATTCCACACTAATTTGGCTCCTAAAGCCCAGTTCATTCTCTTCTAGTTCTTGAGACCAACACCACCTTTGGAATTATATTTGCATATCTTATCCCAGGACAAAAAAGGCCATTTTTCCTCATCCTTGTTTCCTTTCCAAAAGAATTTTATCATTCTCTTTTCAATAAAGCTTAAAAATTTATTTGGAATCTTAAGGCAACTCATTGAGTATATAGGAATAGCTGAGATAACCGCTTGCAAGAGGAGAATTCTTCTTGCTGATGTTAGCCATTTGCGTTACCATCCTTCCATTTTTTTAAATAACTATCCATAAGGCCTTTCCATAGATGAGGTTTGAAAGTCCCTTCAAAAAGTGGCACACCCAAGTATTTTCCTGGCAACTTTTCCATTTTAATTTCCAAGATATTACATAATTGCCTTTGTTGTTCCAAACTTGTATTGAAGAAATATATTTCAGACTTCCTCTAATTCACACATTTTCCTGACGCTTCACTATATTTGTCCAAGGTTGATATAATAAGTCTTGCCTCCCTATATGTTTCTTCTCCCATAAGATAATTATCATCCACAAATTGTAGATGAGAAGTGGGTTCAACTCCGTTTACAATCCTTGTTCCTTTCCATTGTCCTTCTTGTCTTTTACTAGAGATAAATATTCCCATCACTTCTTCCATAATTATAAAGAGGAAAGGTGATATGGGATCACATTTTCTTATCCCTCTTGAGGTGTCAAAGAAATCCTGAGGGCTCCCATTGACAAGAATATAAAATATGGGGGTATTTATGTAACTTGCAATCCATTTCAGCCAAGCCTCTCCAAAGCCAAATTTTCTAAGAATCTCAACCTAAAAAATTTCTATTAACATTATCATAGGATTTTTTAATATCAAGTTTGATCATCATCTTAGCAACCTTTTCTTGTCTAACTCTGTGAATTGCCTCATGGGCTATAATGATTCCTTCAAAAATGGATCTGTTGGGGGGCATATCCACTTTGCTCTGAGGAAATGACATGTTGAAGAATAGTCTTAAGTCTATTAGTTGCTACCTTTTCTATGACCTTGTAATTAGTGTCACACAAATCTATGGGCCTAAAATCATCAAATGTCATACTTCCTACCTTCTTTGGAATAAGTGTTATGAAATTGTTAATGAAGTATTTTAATATAAATCCTCCTACCCTGGATTCCTCCACCACTTCCCAGAGATCTCCCAAAATTTCCCTAGTTTTATGGAAGAAAATGGCTGGAAATCCATCTGGCCCTAGGGCCTTATCACCACCAAGTACAAAAAGAGGTTTTCTTACCTCTTCCGTAGAGATTGGTTTCATTAAAAAGGTATTTTGATCTTCTGATATGTAGTTGGGTGTAAGTTTTATCAGATCCCCAGTTCTCCTCAGCTCCCTCGGATTTATAGAAAAGATATTTTGATAAAAGTCTATAGCTTCTTGATTTATTTGTTGAGGGTCATCTAGCATGATCCCTTGTTCATTTTGAATAGAATATATTTTATTTTTGGCTCTTCACACTTTCACAGATTTATGAAATAATTGTGTATTTCTATCCCCATCTTTCAGCCAAGTCTCTCTTGACTTTTGCTTCCAAAATGTCTCCTCTCTTACCAATATCTCTTTGTATTTCCTATGAAGATCCTTCTCTTCCTCATAAAAATTTTCATCCATTTATTCAACAATAATCTTTCCATTCAACGCAGCCAATTTTTGTTCCAGTTTTAATTTTTCTACAAAAATATTTTTAAAAACATATCTATTCCAAATCTTTAAATGATCCTTGAGAAATCTCAATTTTTTATACAAGATAAATGATTTTTTACCTTCCCAAGTAGGGGCATTTTCCCACCATTCCTTAATTCTTTCCATAAAATCTCCAACCTAAAACCACATTGCTTCAAATTTGAAGGGAGATCTATCAGGGGTCATATCCTCTTGAATGTTGCAACAAATTGGGAAGTGATATGAGCCTAAGATTGGAAGAATGCCAGCGCTACATAACCCGTTACATCCATCCCAAAGCCCAGCTTGAAGAAATATATCTAGATTTTATACTATATTCAAAAAGCCACTCCTCTTGTTGGTCCATGTGAACTCCCCCTTCCTAAAATCAATCTCCATCAGTCCATTGTTCATGACAAATCTGCAAAATATGTTTGGCTTCTTCTTGTTCATCCTCTTCCACATTTTTTCTCTGTTGGGCTTAGAATGGCATTAAAATCTCCTCCTTATAGGAATAGGTCATATTTCCTTTCTTCTATAAAACCATAGATGACTTGCCATAGTTCCTTCTTTTCTATTGGACTATTTGGGCCATATATATTAAAAACATAAAAGTTTGATAGGAGTTGTCTTAAGGTAACTTCTATCCATTGCCAATTTTCATATTGACTTAAAATCTCCACCTCAAAAACACTATTATCCCATAAAATGCAGAGCCCTCCAAAAGCCCCTCTTGCTTCTAAAAAATAGTCATTCCATCTACTAAAGTGTTTTTTAAAAGAGTCATTATCATTCACCTTCAACTTTGTCTCGCAATAAAACTATATCTTCTCTTGCTTGATCAATACCTCTCTTGATCAAGAAAATCTTTTCAAGGTCATTGCAGCCCCTGACATTCCACGATAGGATCTTCATTGCTTCCAGGAAAAGGCATAGACTTTTCCCAATCTCATAAATTTTATTTGGTTTGCTTCACAACTAGCCATTTCTAATTTCTCCCTATTTGTTTTCTCTCCCTTTCTCCCTCTTTCACCTATTTTAGGATTTTTGAACTTTGATTTAGTTTGGTCCAGACTTCTATGGTCCACAATTTTTGGAGTTTTGTATAAGCCCAACTCATCTTCCTCTCCATCTTCACTTTGCGAGCTATAGATTGTGGTTGATTCAATAAAATTACCTCTACTTTCTCTTGCATCATCAAAGGATCTCTCCAGGTTTCTGATGGGTTAAATCCTTTCATCGCTGACATACAATCTCTCCTCTGCATTTCTATATACTCATATATGCTTAATTTTAATATCCACATTTTCTTGGTTTACTTCTACATGAGGGTTATCGCCCCTATTATAATTTACCTATTGAGAGACATTCATTCCCATGTCTGCATATGGATCTATTTATGGGACAAGACATATCCATCTGGAATTATGTTGTGGGCTTACCTCCTTTGTAATGCAATGTTGTATAACATCCTCATTTGTTGTTTGGTGATTTAAAGGATTTGAGAAATTGTTTTCTCTTTGAGGTTCTGCAAAACCTACTCCATTATTATTAATTTGAGACAAGTAGAGGGGAGTTTCACATACCACTCAAGTTGAAACTTCCTCTTGGGATTGCTTTGACCACACTTGTGACTCTGAAGAAAAAATCTGATCAATCACCTCCTTTTGCAAGCTTTCTTCAGGTCTATAGCTAATGTCAATAACTGGACCAGAATAGTTAATCATCTCCAAGGAATATTTTGTATCAGGTTGTAAATCCTAACCTTCTATCATTTCTAGAATGATATCAACTAATCTTTAATATTTTTTCCATTTTCCATTCTCTCGCCTATCATTATGGGCTAGTGATATAAATGCATCATTCATTAGTTCCTCTGCTATCAGGGGTTTCCTCCATTCGCCTTTGTCAGTGTGTATAATGATGTGGGAAGGAAGTTCATAACATACCTGACTCCACATGAGAATCCTGGGAATTATGAAAAAATTGTTCTTATCTAAAACCTTTTCATATTTCACATATTTTCCCAAAGATTCTCCTAAAATCTTCATTGTTTCTGCTCCCAAGTATTCATGCAGCAGATTGTCCATTCTAAACCATATTGGGATCTCTTTTATTGTCTCCTTCTCAAGGTTAAAATTAGTCATCCAATCTTTGATATAAAACCCTTTTTCATCCATCATATAGGGTCCATTTCCTAAAATCCCTTATTTGCCTTCTTTTGAAGAGCAAATAATGAGGTATAAACCATCTGTCAAAGTTTTCATTTGTTGATTTCTAATTTTTGTTATGTAGTAGTGTCACACACTTAGTCATAATCAAGGCAGGTTGTGTTGGATGATGTTGGAATTGGATACTACTGATTTTGTTGGCATTCATGTTTTGTCACTGATGTCAACATATTATTCTGAGAAGGAAGAACAAACTGGTTATTACTGTTGTATGATGACTGAAAAAAGTGTATGGATATTGTACAAATGAATCAAAACAAGCGAAGATGGGGATATGTAGAAGGATATATGATGATATTATTTATAAGTTCGCTTGGCTTAATATTTTATATTGGATGATTTACAACTGTTTTGGTGAAGACTGGTTTTTGGACTATGACAATGATGATTGAGAGAATGAGTCTCTGTGTTTTGTATATATCTTATAGGTAATGATGATTTAGGTTATGTGATCTTAAGAGATGAAATAAGACATTTTCAAGAATTTTTTTGATGGGTCGCAAGTTGTATGAGTGATGATGACATCAGTTGTACTGTTTATTTTAGAGGAGACGTATTAGGGGCCGACTTCATAGATGTAGCGTGTATTGTGGATTAAGAGCAAGGATTGTGGATCTTGGATTATATCTGATGTATTGTAATTTATGTATACTTGTTTTAGATACCTTGTACATCTTAGCAAGGGGTTAAATATTTATTTTTATATTAAGAAAGCTTAATTGGATGACCTAATCAATTATTGTAATAGGGTATATATGAGAGATCTTTTCTTTTGAAAAGATGTGGTATGTGTATGGATGTGTATGAAGAAGAAGTGAGGAAGCTAAGAAGCTTGATTGGATGTTGGATGTAGAGTAGAGGATATGTTCATTGTACTTCATTGGAACTGACCAAGCAAAGAGTTTCTATCAGACAGTCCATTGGATTGTATATTTTCTATATACACTTGTTCGGGTTGTAAATCCTTGAGGGTGGCTTTAACCTTCTTTGGGCAGTGTTCCTAGGTGGTGAGCCCACTGTTAATCTTGACTCCTAATAGGGTTTGTCCTTTAACATGGATTGTGTACTGTAATGTTGTAATAATCTCCTAACAGGGCTAAATCTTTTAACATGGATACTATACTCTAAGTACATCATTTGTGGGTGCTAATTCCCACCGGGGTTTTACCTTTAACAAGGTTTCCTCGACAATAAAGGATTGTGTTATTGTGTTGTCATTTACTATTTTATCATTTGATGTGAAGTTTTGGTTTATAAATTTTAATGTTTAATAATATGTCTCACAACTGATTCACCCCCCTCTCAGTTGTGTTGGTGGACTGTTATTCCTAACAATTGGTATCAGAGCTACTGGTCCTTAGAGAGTAATATTAATAGCTTGAGGTGGTCCTAAATATGACTTACTATAGGAAGGATAGACCCAAGCTTGATCCTGAAAACTTTGACAGTTGGAAGAACAAGATGAGAACACATTTTCTATGCTTAGGAATCGACTACTAGATGATTACTAAGAGAAAAGAATAGATAAAAGATGAGGATAAATTAGACAAAGCTACTAAATATGAAAAGTAGTTATTTTCATGTAACATGGTCGCAATGGAGGCATTGACGAACACACTTTTTGAACATGAATTTATAGAGGTAAAAGACTTAGATTTTGCACATGAAATTTGGACAAGATTGGAAGCACTGTATGAAGGAGATAAGTTTACAAAACATGCAAAGTTATAGAATTGGAAGGCAAATATGGAAACATTGAAAATGAAAGATGATGAGAACATTAGAGCATATTCATAGAGAATTACTAAAGTTTTTATTGGCATCAGGAACTCTGGAGGTACTTACAGTGAGGAATAAGCGATTACAAAAATTCTTAGATCCCTGACACCTGTATATAGAACTAAAGTACAAGATATAGAAGAGATTATACCTTTTACACCTAACTTCAATAGAGATATGTTGATTGGGAAATTGACTACCTTTGAGGCCACAGAATTGGGAGATTCTCTACCTAAAGTTGAGTCAACATTCAAGGCAATCGTGCATAGAAACAAAAAGACCTTATCAGGAATTGCAAGCACTAGCAATAATGACTTGAGAGAAGAACTTGGAGATTACACTAATGAATGGGAACATATACAAGAAGAATGAAGGAAGCTAGATGAAGTTGCGGCCCTGATCGCAAGAAGAGAAAAGAGTGGTATGGGTAAATTTGAAGGAAAGATACCTTTGAAATTTTTTCATGCAACAAGATAGGTCATTTTGTATCTCGATGTCCTACAAGGGTTCCAAAGCATAAAGTTAAGTTTTATAAATCTAAGTATCCAAAAGACAAGGAATGTTATTATGCTAGTGAATGTGTTTTTTCATGATGAATTTGTTGACTATGATGAGATTGTAATTATTGCTATTAAGGATGATGAACCTTTACATGAAGAAAAATCCTCAGCGTCTCATGTTGAAAAGAAATCTGAATGGGTTATTGATAGTGGTTGTTCACATCATATGACTGGAGATAAAAAAATAAGTTTGTTAGTCTGAAAATATATGATGGTGGTGTTGTAAGATTTGGTGACAATACTCCTAAGCTTATCATTGGATTTGGATCTATTTCTCTGGATGGAAAAAGTAATACTAATAATGTATTTCTTGTTGATGGACTTAAGCATAATTTGTTGAGTGGTGGAAAACTAGTGGACAAGGGTTATCAATTGAATTTAATTGATGGGAAATGTTCTATCAGAAGTAAGGAAGAAGACTTGATTGCATCTGGTACTAAATCTAGAGGTAATGTATTTGAATTGAATACATATGAGGCTTCTTGTTGTATTGTGAAGGTTGATGAAAATTGGTTATGGTAGAGAAGAGTTTTTCATGTTAACTTTGAAAATATTGTGAAGGAGAGTATGACTAATGTAGTAAGAAATCTACCTAAGCTTGTGAAACCATCTAACACTATGTGTAGATAGTGTGTTATGGGGAAGCAAATGAGAAGCAGTTTTAAAAGCAAATCTTACTCTACGAAAGGGAAGTTGGATCTGGTACATATAGATCTATGCGGTCCTACAAGAACAAGATCTTACTATGGTGAGAGGTACTTTATACTTTTTTTTGATGAATTTTCTAGGATGATGTGGGTTACATAAGAGAGAAATTTGAGGCATTTGATAAATTCAAGATATTCAAATCAAAAGTTAAGAATGAATCAATATTGAAGATAAAATATTTGAGATCAGATAGAGGTGGTGAGTTTACTTCAGACTTGTTTAATACTTACTGCAAAGAGCATGGAATATATAGACAAACATCTTCTCCTAGGACACCATAATAGAATGGGATAGCAGAGCGAAGAAACAAAACAGTATTAGATGTTGCCATAACTATGTTGTTGGAAAGAAATGTATCACATGTTTATTGGAGAGAAGTTGTTGGTACTGTTGTGTACACCTTGAACATAATTCAGATCAGAGAAGGTACAAGTAAGACTCCTTATGAATTATGGTTTAATCATACTCCTACTGTAAAATATTTCAAGTAAATGCTATATCAAAAGAGATGATGAGATAGGGAAGTTTGATGCTAGAAGTGATGAAGGTATCTTCCTTGGTTATTCTACTAAGAGAAAATCCTATAAATGTTTCAATCTGAGATTGAGGAAGTTGATTGAAAGCGCTAATGTGAGGATAGATGAAAGGTTTCAGATTCAAGAGAGAATGTATGACTGTGGTCAGATTTTAGAGATTAAGGTCACTGCAAATCCTGAAGAACCTTTGGAAATTGATAATGAGATCGAAGATGAATCAAATGAGCCTATTGAAACTCCTAAGACTTCAAGGTATGTTAAGAATAACCATCCTAAAGATCAAATCATTGGTGATGCAGATAAAGGAATGATGACTAGATCAAAAGTAAGAGATGAATTTTTTTTTATTTCTCAAGTTGAACCAAAGACTACTGACAAAGCATGTAGACATGGATCTTGGACTAAAGCTATGTAGGAAGAATTAGAATGGATAAAGAAAAATAGCACTTGGGAATTGGTTCCAAGGCCTAAGAACAAGAATGTGATAGGAACTAAATGGGTTTTCAGAAACAAAATGGATGAGGAAGGAACATTGGTAAGAAATAAGGCTAGACTAGTTTGTAAAGGCTACTCACACTAAGAAGGCATAGACTTTGAAGAGACACTTTTTCTTGTTTTTAGGTTGGAAGTTGTGAGGCTATTTCTTTCTTATGTTGCACATAAATACTTTAAGGTATATTAGATGGATGTGACATCTGCATTTTTGAATAAAGATTTGGAGGAAGAGGTATACATAGAGAAACCTGATGGATTTCCTCTGACAGAAGATGAAGACATGGTCTGTAAACTGAAGAAAGCATTGTATGGACTAAAACAAGTACCAAGAGCATGGTATGCAAGACTAGACATGTATCTTCTTCATCTTGGTTTCAAAAAAGGTAATGCAGACAATAATTTATACTTAAGAACTGGTGAAGATGAAATTCTAATCATAGAAGTTTTTTATGATGATATCATTTTTGGAAGCAATGATGAAATGAGTAAAAGGTTCTCTAAAGAGATGGAAAATGAATTTGAAATTTCAATTATTGGTGAAATGAAATTTTTTCTTGGTTTGCAAATTAATCAGAATAAGAATGGTATTTCTATATCTCAGACCAAGTATCTTAAGGAAATATTGAATAAATTTGGAATGGAAGACTGTAAACCTGTTGGGACACCTATGGTGACTGGTTATAAACTTACTCATAATGATGAAACTCAGAGTGTCTTTCAGACAAAGTATAGATTGATGATTGGAGGTCTACAATACTTAACTCACACTAGACTAGATATTTCCAATGCGGTTGGAATTGTGGCAAGATATCAAGCACATCCTAAAGAGACGCACCTTGCTACTGTGAAAAGAATTTTTAGATATTTGAAAGGAACAATAGAGTATGGATTATGGTATAAACAATCTGATGACTTTATTTTACATGCTTATAATGATGTTGATTGGACAGGTAGTGTGGATGATAGAAATAGTACAAGAGGTTTCTTGGTTAAGCAAGAAGCATGATTGTATAGCTCAGTATACTGTTGAATCTTAATATGTTGTTGCTGCTATAAACTGTACACAATTTGTTTGGATGAAACAAATGTTGAAGGACATTGGAATAATTTTGGAAGAGCCAGTGGTTATCCATTATAATAACACTAGCACAGTGAATATGTCAAAGAGTCTTGTAATGCATTCAAAGACTAAACATATTTATATTAAGTATCATTTCTTGAGAGACAAGGTAGAAAAGAAGGAGATCATATTGGAGTATGTTAGCACAAAGGAACAAATAGCATATATATTTACTAAACCGTTGCCAAAAGATGCTTGTGAGTATCTTAGAAGAATGATTGGGGTGAGAACCCCTCCTTGTGTTAATTAATTGATGCAGCTATGAATCAGTCCAGTGGCTTTCAAAGCTATATCATTTTCTAGACTTGATATATGGATCTACTCCTTAGGGGGAGTGATCGCAAGAACACTACAAAACATATTTGGGTGATTTTGCGCCTGGCTGTTACATACATAAAGATTTGAAAAAGCTACACATTGCAGAAGTTTGATGAAGAGTTATGGCACCCTTTTCCATTGTTGTCAAAGGGGGAGAGATTCTATGTGAAAATCCCTACTATTTTAGGGAGATTTGTGTTGAGGATATTGAGAAGATTGTATTGAGAGAGAGAAATTTTTGGGTTGATGGATTTTCCCATATGTTTCCATCAATGAAAAAGGGGGAGATTGTTGGATGAAGTTGGAATTGGCTACTACTAATGCTTTTGGCATTCATTCTTTGGCACTTATGTCAACATATAATTCTGAGAAGGAAGAATAAACTGGTTATTACTATTGTATGATGATTAACAGAAGTGTATGGATACTGTACGGATGAATCGGAACAAGCAAAGATGGGGATATGTATAAGGATGTATAATGATCTTATTTCTAAGGTTTTTTGCCTTAATATTGCATATTGGATGAGTTAAAGATGTTTTGGTGAAGACTGGTTTCTGGACTATGACAGTGATGATTGACAAAGCGAGTCTCTGTGTTTTGCATATATCTTACATGCGATGATGATTCAGGCTATGCGATATTAAGGGATGACAGAAGACATGTTCAGGAATGTTTTTGATGGGTTGCAAGTCATATGAGTGATGATGACATCAGTTGTGGCGTGTATTCTAAAGGAGACCTATTTGGGGCCGACTTTAGAGATGTAGTGTATATTGTGGATTACGAGCGTGGATTGTGGATCTTGGCTTATATTTGATGTATTTTAGTTGATGTATACTTGTTTTAGATACCTTGTGCATCTTAGCAATGGGTTAAATATTTATTTGTATATTAGGAAATCTTAATTGGCTGACCTAATCAATTATTGTAATAGGGTATATATGAGAGATCTTTTCTTTTGAAAAGATGTGGTATGTGTATGAATGTGTATAAAGAAGAAGTGAGGAAGATGTGAAGCTTGATTGGTTGGTGGATGTAGAGCAGAGGACATGTTCTTTCTACTTAATTGGAACTGACAAAGCAAAGAGTTTCTATCAGACAGTTCACTAGATTATATATTTCTATATACACTTGTTCGGATTGTAAATCCTTGAGGTTCGCTTTAACCTTCTTTGGGCAGTGTGCCTGGAAAGTGAGCCCACTATTACTCTTGACTCCTAATAGGATCTATCCTTTAACAGGGACTATGTACTATAATGTTGTAATAACCTCCTAACGGGGATAAATCTTTTAATAGGGATACTATACTCACAGTACATCATTTGTGGGTGCTAATTCCCACCGGGGTTTTACCTTTAACAGGTTTTCCTCGACAAAAAAGGATTGTGTTATTGTTTTCTCATTTACTATGTTATCATTTGATGTAAATTTTTGGTTTATAAAGTTTACTGTTTAATAATTTGTCTCAAACTGATTCACCCCTCCCTCTCAGCTGTGTTGGTGGAATCTTATTCCTAACAGGTTGGTCGGTCATCACTGTGACCGAGCCATCCCACTAAGGTTGAGACCGAGGAGTAGTTACTACCAAGAAATTCAGAGGTCACCGAGTACTCAATAGATGTTGAGCATAATGATTTAAAAGTTGCATAGAAGAGTTAGTGTTGAGCAACAACATATGGTTATGTTGAGCGAGACAGTATAAACTGAGCACTAGTGTTTGCCTATGCTGAGTAAGACAGTTGTTTTATATGTGTTTGGAATGGCACAAACACCAAGGTAAACCATTTTGGTCAAATTATATGAATCATTTAATGATAATGCACTAAGATTTAATGCATTAATTATGCATTGTTTTTTAGATCAAGGATCCCTACGCAAGCCATGCAACCAATGAAAATTAGGGATGCCTAAGCGGCAAAAGGTGATGAATCTAGATCATTGATCTTTATCTAGATTATCTATATATGGGATGCTTCAAACACTAATTTGTGTGTGAGATAATGTATGTATGGATGTGGATGTGTAGAGAAGAGATAAGAAGTATATGTGTATTTTGCATATCTGAAGCATTAACCAGACAGAGTGACCGAGCATAGCAGTAAAGAGAAGAACATAGATAAATCATATTGATAGATCAGTTAAGAGTTGGAAAGAGGAGATTTATTATCATCATTTGTAGTGCATACCAAAGGATCAGATACTGATACATTCTAACAAATGAATTAGGGTAAATATCTTAACATAGTGGTCCTAACAGGCCTTTGTAAATCTCTTAACAAAGTGCTTAATTTATTGTAAGTTTAAATACTTTAACAAGGTAGATTGTATAAGTCTGAAAGCTCTTAACAGAGAAGACCCCTCACAGGGTAGATCATCAGAAGTGATCAAAACTTTGTAGCCCTAATATGCACACTTTATTACTGCAGTAGTGAATATTTGTGGGTGTCATCCCCACCCCAGTTTTATCTTCAAGGGTTTCTGGATTACCAAATATTTGTGTTATGGATATGATTAGATGTTATATCTTTTACAACATTTTAGTTTATGTTTATGTATACATGGTTGAATCAGTTTGCTTAGAATTGGTAGAAGTTTTATAGATCTGATTCACCCCCTTCTCAGTTACTACTTTCCCATATTAGACTTCCAACAATTGGTATCAGAGCATTGTTCTCTTAGAAGAAGTATAACCAATTGAGAGTTAAGATCTTGGAAATGGAGGCTTATAAGTTTGGAAAGGTCATGAAGAATCATCAAAGAGTGGAGAATTGAGAAATGCAAATCCAAAGAGCAGCAAGCGTACATGTTATCACTGTGGGAAACTAGGTTACACAACAAACATATGGTGAAGAAAGTATAGTAAGTCAAATCCTAAACCTAAGTTTAAGGGATATTTTTTTAATTAGAAGAAGCATGGGCATTAGGCACATGAATGCAGGTCAAAGACTAGCAATACATATAATTCACCTAGATTCCAAGGACATTGTTACAATCGCCAAAAGTTTGGTCATAGAACTCAAGATTGTAGATCCAATGCAAAATCCAAATGGACATCCAAGAAATAAGGCAATGCACCGAGGAAAGGTAACACATTCAATTGGGATTACAATACAAGGCACAATTGTCATTATTGCAGTGAATATGGTCATGTTGCAGAGAATTGTATAAGTACACATTTTAGAGGTAAATCAAAGAGTTGGATGAATGGAAGTATGGTCTGTTATAGTTGTCACAAGATCGGTCATACCAAGAGAGATTACAAGACCAGATCCCCGACACCTACTATTGAGTAGGTAAGGAATCAGATGAATTTGACATGGAGAAAGAAAGAAGAAGTGAGTAGTAGTGGATCCAGTGAAGCCGAGATCACCCAATCCAATGGATCAGGTGATCACACTACTTCCAATTAAGCAAAAAAGGTATGTAAGGAACTATTTTCTCAAATGTTATATTTTACACTAATTCATAACATAATATGTATTAAAGTCCATATCTGCATAATACAAGATGCATTAGGACATATTTGAAACAAGAACTGAGCAAAAAATTGTAATGGATATTTGATGTCGAGCATTAGTATTAGCATATGTTCAGCTCCCATACCGACCAACCTGATATGCCAACCGAGCGTCAGTAGTGACCGAGTCACTATTCTGACCAAGTGATAGTGTTTGATAACCAAGCTATTTCATTCGAGGACCAAGGACAATTTTTATCCACCTACCACTGCACTAAGAATTTATTGAAGACCTAATTTGACCATTTGAGGGTATATAATGAATTTAGGTGCTCATTCTTCATTTCAAACAATGATTAGAGTTTGTAGAGTATTTCAAAAGGTGATTCAAGAGTGATTTGAATAGATTTTTGAAGAGATTTCACCCGTGTATCATCGGAAAGTGTTGAGAAGGTTGAAGACCCATTGTTGTTGAGTTACCCAGAGTCTATTTTGTGAACCCTAATTTATAGAATATGGTAGTCATTTAATCTATTGGCATGAGAAGAGAAGACAAGGGAATGATGAATGTTCATTTGTTTAGGAGTGACGTGTGTGCATGAGAAATTTTTTGAGTCATTCCTATAATTGCGGTCAAGGGAGACCTTAAAGGATCCATGTCATTGATCCCGCCTAAGGTACTCATGATCCACAATGTGAGAGCATGCTACATGAGAAAAATTGGAGAAGTTGGAGACTTTGAGTTGAGGAAATCCTACAACAATTATGTGTAAATGGGGCTTTGAAGGCTGATCATCAACACATTGCTTACAAAGGGTTAGTCTATGCCCTAGACTTCTCGTGGAAGTTTAAATTCGAATGGATCAAGATTGTGCTAAGAAGATCACATGATATGAGTCTATGGTTGGAGAATAGACCAGTAAAGATAACTAAATAAATCATCCACCAAGTTAATGGTTACCCTATTGTGCAAGGGAAGATGACCATGCACTATCAGAAAAAGGAAGACATAGAGGAGTTCACTTTGGCCGAGTGGAACAAGAGAGGAATGAAAATTTCTATGATCATAGATCCAAAATTTGATTTTGGAGTCAGAGTCATTGCACACAAATTTTATCAATCCAGAAAATTGGATAGTGTCCCATGTGTAGTGGTTGATCAGGCATGGAAAATAGTGAAAAAGGATCATACTTATGATCTTGCCAAGTTACAGATGACTCAACTTGTCGAGCACCTATCAGCAATTAGGAAAGAAAAGAACTCTATGTGTAAGTTTGGTTCCTTACTAGTTTATTTATTTTTCTATGTACAAAATAGTTTTCCTACTATAAGAGATCTAGTATGGAGTCAGGATTGACTGATAACAGTATAGATTAATGAGTTTATGTAGCATTTAGGAGAGAATTTTGACACTGTCATGGGTAACTATTTTGTGGAGTTCAAGAAAAAGAGAGCCTAAGGAGAAGAATCCTGGTATCATTAGTGGAGAAGCATTATGATGATGTTTTCTTTCTTGTTGATACTGATAACACTTATGTACAAGCTATAGTATCAAGGGTAGCATGGCTAAGGCCATTACCCTATGAAGTAAACATAGATAGAACATCTGCAGCTATCACAACTCTACTAGTAGAGGAAGTTGATAGAAAGGCTAAGATATTTGGAAACTATAATGAAGCTCAATCAAAGATAACCACAAAGTTGAAGGCTACAAATATGGAGAGGAAGAGAAAGAAAATTGTGAATAATCTTGAGAAGATGTTAGGAGAAGAATAAGAGGAAGATGCAGCAGCACAATTCACACAAGGTCAAGGTGAGAACCAATTTAGTGACTCTGAAGAAAATGAAGAAGAGGATGTGGAAGTAGACAAGAAGGGTAAGAAAGTGATGGTTGTTAGGAATAAGAGTCCACAAGCACAACTGAGAGGGGGGATGAATCAGTTTTGAGAAAAATTATTAAACATTAAACTCTGTAAACCAAAACTTCACATCAAATGATAACACAGTAAATGCCAACACAATAACACAATCCTTTGTTATTGAGGAAACCCTATTAAAGATAAAACCCCGATGGGAATTAGCACCCACAAATGATGTACTGAGAGTATAGTATCTCTATTAAAAGATTTAGCCCTGTTAGGAGCTTATTACAATATTATAGTACACAGATCCTGTTAAAGGATAGACCTTGTTAGGACTCAAGAGTAATAGTGGACTCACCGCCCAAAGAAGGTTAAAGCCACCCTCAAGGATTTATAATCTGAACAAGTGTATATAAGAAATATACAATCCAGTGAACTATCTAAGAGAAACTGCCTTTTCTTGGTCAGTTCCAATGAAGTACAATAATGACAAACTCTACTCTACATCCAGCAGCCAATCAAGCTTCACAAATTCCACACTTCTCTGTCTTTCAATTACCTTCTCATCATACCACTATCTTTTCAAAAGAAAAGATCTCTCATATATACCCTATTACAATAATTAATTAGGTCAGCCAATTAAGCTTTCCCAATATACAAATAATTATTTAACCACTTGCTAAGATACACGCGGTACCTAAAACAAGTAAACATCAATTACAATACATCAGATATAATCTAAGATCCACAATCCACAATGCACGTTACATCTCTAAAATCAGTCCCAAATAGGTCTCCTCTAGAACACATGCCACATATGACGTCACCAACAATAAAAAAACTTGCGATCAATAACAAATATTCCTCAATATTTCTTCTATCATCTCTTAATATTGCATAACCTAAATCATCATCACCTGTAATATATATTCAAAACACAGACTCGCTCTATCAAGCATCATTGTCACAGTCCAGAAACTAGTCTTCACTAAAACAATTGTAACAAATCCAATATGTAATATTAATCCAAGCGACCTTAGAAATAAGATCATCACACATCCTTCTACATATGATCATCTTCGTTCGTTCTGATTCATTCGTACAGTCAGTCATCATAAAATAGTAATAACCAGATTGTTCTCTCCACATAAACATATGTTGACATCAGTGACAAAACATGAATTCCAACAACATCAGTAGTAGCCAATTCTAATATCATCCAAAAATCTCCCCCTTTTGCATTGATGGAAATATATGGGAAAATCCATCAACCCAAAAGTACTTTATCTCTCTCTCTCAATACAATCTTCTCAATATCCATTGTGATAACACTAACACAGTGAATATGTCAAAGAATCATGTAATTCATTCAAAGACTAAACATATTTATATTGAGTATCATTTCTTGAGAGACAAGGTAGCAGAGAAAGAGATTAGTTTGTCGAGGATATTGAGAAGATTGTATTGAGAGAGAGAGAGAGAGAGAGAGAGTACTTTTGGGTTGATGGAATTTTTCATATGTTGCCATCAATTCCAAAGGGGGAGATTGTTGCATGATATTATAATTAGGCAATACTAATTTTGTTAGCATTCATGTTTTGTCACTGATGTCAACATATGTTTCTGTGGAGAGAACAGACTGGTTATTACTATTGTATGATGACTGACATAAGTGTACAAATACTGTACGAATGAATTAGAATGAGAAAAGGTGATGATATGTAGAAGGATGTGTGATTATCTTATTTCTAATGTCGCTTGGATTAATACTACATATTGGAGTTGTTACAGTTATTTTAGTGAAGACTAGTTTTTGGACTCTGACAGTGATGCTTGACAAGGCGAGTCTCTGTGTTTTGGGGATATCTTATAGGCGTTGATGATTCATGTTATGAGAGCTTAAGAGATGACAAAAGGCATATTGAGGAATGTTTTTTATTGATCACAAGTTATGTGATTATTGGTGACATCAGTTGTGGCATGTATTCTAGAGGAGACCTATTTGGGGCCAACTTCAGAGATGTAGCATGCATTGTGGATTGCGAGTGTGGATTGAATATGTGTAAGTAAGAAAGTGATATATGTGTTTATGACATGAAGTGTGGAGGCAAAATCAGATGGGAATCTGGTTGAGGATAGAGTACACAAAGCTATAATAGAATATCTGATCAGCGAGGATCAATTAATTAAATCTAGAGCAAAGATCTAAATCAGCAAAGACAATTGCTTATCAAAACATGTCAATCCATTGTTACTTTCTAACAATTGTAGCAGTGATCAAAATCTATTAACAAACTTAATAGTATTTTGTAAATCCTCTCACAAGGTGACATTTCTACATTGAAGTGTTTGAAGACCTCTAACAAGGCCACTCATTACAGGGTGATTAAATCCTCTAACAGGGTCACACCTAACAGTGTGTTATTGTAACCTTTAACAGAGTTGGCTCCTAATAGGGCTCACTTTAGAAGAGTGGAAAATAGTGACTAGTTGCAATTGGTGGTTTTTCCCATATTGGGTTTCCATGTTAAATCTTGGTGTTATCTGTGTACATGTTATTTGCTTTATGGTTTATGTTTTTGTAATTAATTACTAAAGGATAATCACAGTTAATATCTTAAGATTTGTTATGTTAACCTAGTGACAGTAGAATATCTGTGTTAGCCAAGCAACAATGATAAATTTGTTTAAATGTCTAAGGAACTTGGATTTGTTTTTGTGGTAACTGATTCACCCCTCCCCTCTCAATTACTCAACTCATTTACAACAATTGGTATCAGAGAACCAAGTGCTTACAGGGAAGGTTTAAAGGCCTAAGCTAAAGATCAGAGATGTCCTATAGAAGGGAGATCCCTAAATTAACGAGGACAACTTCACTGCATGGAAATATTTGATGAGGCTACATCTATCTACTATTGGAGACACTGGTTTGCAATTCCTAGATCACAAGTATATAGAACCGCCGAGACCTATGTCTGTGGAACAAATGGTGGACATGAAGCATCATAACATAATGATGATTGATATTGCTTCTTCACTCAGCTATTTTGAATTTGATGAAGTCAAGGACTGCCCTATTTCCTATGATATGTGGAAGAAACTACATGATATACATGAAGGAGATGCCAATGTAAAGAGAGCCAAAGCAGAAAGTCTCAGAGGTCAGTTTGATTTGATGAAAATGAAAGAAGGAGAAGACATTACAAAGTACAATGAAATAATCAAGAAAAGTGTCAGTGCAATCAGAGTTGTTGGTGGAACAATTGAAGATAAAATAGTGGTCAACAAGGTATTGAGAACTTTACTTCCTATCTATACAATTAGAGGTTCAGCTATTCAAGAGATGAGATGCAGTAATGATGTAACTCTAGATGGATTGGTTGGAAGATTTACAGCTTTTGAGTTTGATAACTTTGACAATTATTTTCCTAATCCTAGAAATCTTGAGTCTGCATTCAAAGATAAATTGAACCTTGGAAAGATGAAAAGAAAATAGATTGACAATGATAGTGATGATGAATCTAATGATGAAGATCTGGAAATCATTGAAGCATTACTTGAAAGGAGAGCTGCAAAAGGAAAAGGACAATACAAAGGAAGAATACCATTGATTTTCTTTTCATGTGATGAGATTGGTCACATTACTGCTAAGTGTCCAAACAAGGAAGATAAAGGTGAGAGAAAGTTCAACAAGTACAAAGGCAATAAAGATTTCAAAAGCTACAAAAGCTACAAGGACAAGGTAATAAATCTTGTTATATTGCTAAAGACTCTGATAGTGATGAAGATGGAGATGAAATGGTTTATATTGATATTAAGGATGAGTCAGATAATGAAGATAATGAAAAGACAACACTATACTCCCATATTAGTAAGAATTACACTTGGATAATTGATAGTGGTTGTTCTCACCACATGACTGGTGATAAAACCAAATTTGAACATCTTGAGCACTATGATGGTGGGAGTGTCAGTTTTGGGAATGATGAATCCTGCTATGTGAAAGGTAAAGGTTGTATTGCTATAACTGAAGGAATGACATGTGATAATGCTTATTGGGTTGAAGGACTAAGGCACAATCTACTAAGTGTGGCACATTTTAATAACATTGGTTTCAAGGTAGAATTCATGAATGGTAAGGCCAAGCTCCTGGATGGTAAGGGAAACCTAGTTGGAACTTGCAAGCAAGCAAAAGGTAATCTATTTTATCTTGATCTCAATGAAAGTTCATGTTTTATTGCACAAGTAGAAGAAAGTTGGTTATGGAATAAAAGGTTGTGTCATGTAAATTTTGATAACCTGATCAACATAAGAAAGAAAAAAAGAGTAAGAGGTATTCCTATTTTGAAGAAACCTGAATTAGCAATATGCAAACAATGTCAAATTGGGAAGATGGGCAAAACTAGTTTCAAGAGAAAGAATTACAATACATAAGAAGTCTTGGAATTAGTGCATACTAATTTGTGTGGACCAATTGGAACAACAAGTTACATAGGTGAGAATTACTTCATTATATTTGTTGATGACCATTCTAGAATTATGACTGTTATGTTTCTCAAATAAAAATCAGAAACTTTTTAGAAGTTTAAGTGGTACCTTGCCAAAGTTGAAAAATAAATAGGAAAGAAACTTAAAATCCTAATATCTGACAGAGGAGGAGAATTCATTTCTAATGAGTATAATGAATTCTGCAATGAAAGAGGAATCAAGAGACAAGTATCTGCCCCAAGTACACCACAACAGAATGAAGGAACATATCCATTATGGATTATGCAAGAACCTTGATGATTGAAAAGAATGTTGCTACCAAATACTGGAAGGGAGCCATCAACACTGCAATTCACACCTTGAACTGAGTTCAACTGAGGAAAGGTACTGAGAAGATGCCTTTGGAATTATGGTATGGATATAAACCTAATGTTAGTTATTTCAAAGTATTTGGAAGTAAATTTTACGTCTTGAAAAAATCAAGAAATGAAAAATTTGATGTAAAAGGTGATGAAGGTATATTCCTAGGCTACTCCTGCAAAACCAAAGCATACAAATGTTTGAATCTTACTACTCATAAAGTCATAGAAAGTGTGCATATAAAGATTGATGAGTTTGCATAGAGAAATGAAGAGTAGAGCAGTAAAGAGCCTGAGGACTACATAAATTTTGTGTACTATGAACTTGATACTATACCCAAGATACAGGCAATGGTGATTGGACAACAACCATGTCAACCACTGAATTCATCAGCACAAATCTTGTTTCAACCTGTGCAACCAGCACTATGAACTAAAGAAACTGAATCTCAGACTGAAGAAACTGAGTCACAGATAGAGGGAACTGAGTCGCAAATAGAGGCACCCGAGTCTCAGACAGAGGCGCCCGAGTCTCAGAAAGTGGAACCCGAGTATGAGACAGAAGAACAGAACAAAATATTTGAGCATGGTGAACCTAGTGGATCAAGCCCAGAATCAAAGAGGAAGGAACCTATACTTGCAAAGTATGTCAGAAGGCATCATGCACCTAAGAAAATAATTGGAGATCAGACAGAAGGTATAATGACAAGGAACAAAATCAAAGGTACATGCTTGCTTAGTGAAATTGAACCTAGAACTATTAAAGATGCATTGAATGATGAAAGCTGGATTGAAGCAATGAATGAAGAGATTGAGCATATAGAAAAGAACAAAACCTGGACTCTTGTACCTAGACCAAAAGATAAGCATGTGATTGGTACTAAGTGGGTTTTCAGAAACAAGATGAATAAAAAAGGAGAAGTTTCCAGAAACAAAGCAAGACTAGTATGTGAAGGATATGCTCAAGAAGAGGGCATTGATTATGGAGAAAATTTTTCTCCTATTGCGAGACTTGAAGGAGTCAGAACTCTTCTGGCATATGCTGCACACAAAGGATACAAGGTATATCAAATGGATGTAAAATTTGTATTCTTGAATGAAATTCTTGAAGAGGAAGTCTATATTGAGCAACCTAAAGGCTTTGTAGATCCTATCAAAAGGAATATGGTTTGTAAACAACAAAAAGCATTGTATGGACCAAAGCAAGCTCCCAGAGCCTGGTATGAAAGATTGCATGGTTACTTGATAAGTATTGGATTTCAGAGAACTAATGACAATATTAGCTTGTACATCAAAGAAGGACCTCAAAACAAGATACTATTAGCAGAGATATTAGTGGATGATATACTATTTACTAATTATGATGATTTATGTAAAGCATTCTCCGAAGCTATGAGTAAGGAATTTGAGATGTTTATGTTTGGTGAAATCAAATTCTTTGTTGGTTTACACATTTATCAGATGAAGGATGGTATCTATATTACCCAGTCTAAATACATCAAAGAGACACTGAAGAAATTTGGAATGGAAGATTCCAGACCAGTTGGAACACCTATGACTACTAGACATAAATTGTCTAAGGATGATGATTCAAAGGAGGTAAATTAGACTACCTACATATCCATGATTGGTAAACTTCAATATGTTGTTCACACTAGACCTGATATTGCATTAGCAGTCGGTATTGTTGCAAGGTTTTCAGCTAATCCTAGAGAGAATCACTTAATGGTTATCAAAAGGATTCTGAGATATCTTAAGGGTACTGAAGATTGTGGATTATATTATAAGAAAGGAGGAAACTTTGATTTGAAGACTTTTACTGATGTTGATTGGGAAGGAAGTGTTGATGACAGAAAGAGCACAAGTGGTGGAGCATTATTTCTTGGAAAGAGATTAGTCTCCTGGACAAGCAAGAAACAAAACTGCATTTCTCAGTCTACAACAGAGGTAGAGTATGTTGTTGCAGTAGTAAATTGTTCAAATATCATATGGTTCAAACAGTTGTTGTCAGGTATGAAGGAAGATATTAAAGAACTAGACATTATCTACTGTGACAACACCAGTGCTATTAACATTTCAAAGAACCATGTGATGCATACTAAGACTAAACATATTGCAATAAAGTATCACTTCTTGAGAGAATTGGTTTAGGACAAGGAAGTAAGATTGGAATATGTGAATACTAAAGAACAAATTGCAGACATATTCACAAAACCATTACCTAAGGATGCATTTTTGTATCTTAGAGGAAAGCTAGGGGTGATTCCCGTAACTAAGGCTCACTAAAACATAGTTTAGTGATGCATCAATCGAGCTACAGAACAGACTTAACATGTTGATGCAGATATACAAAGCTTATTGCATATGAATCAGTACAAATAGGTACATTACAACTTCATTGGATATGTATTGGATGGTGTCTTTGGCATTGGTTGTAAAAGAGGGAGAGATTACTAATGTCATAAAGATTACTGATGGAGATATTGATGACAGAGGGAGAAACTTTATCAGAAATAGAGATTAATTTAAGAGGAAGAAATCTGTATTTCAAAGATTGTGAAGACAGAGGGAGTTTTTGGATGAGAATCAAAATGAAGCTAAGAATATTAGTAAAATTTTATTCTTGTGTCTTTTGGTCTATAATTCTTTGTATTATGACATGTTGTGTTGCCATCAATGCCAAAGAGGGAGATTGTTGATGACAATTATTCAATTGTGTATTGTCATTGATGTTTACACAAATGTAGTGATGTTTACACAAATATCTAATCCTATTTGAGCACAGTCAGTTCATGCCAAGCACTCTCAAGCATTGAAGAAGACCAAAGTGATTTTCAGTTCTAACAGAGTTCACTCGGGCATTACAGTTTTGGTTGGGCATTGAAGGATTTTAGTATTAACCGAGTTATGCTTTTAGTGACAACCGACTAACAACAGTTTATATTTTATGGTTAATTGGCTATATGAAGCTGACAAACTTAAGTTTTATTGATTATTTGAAAGGGTATTAAGGCTAAATTGACAAGGCTTATCATATATATAAGGTCAAGTTTGGATTGAATATGTGTAAGTAAGAAAGTGAGATATGTGTTTATGACATGAAGTGTGGAGGTAAAATCAGATGGGATTATGATTGAGGATAGAACACACAGAGTTGCAACAGAATATTCAATTAGTGAGGATAAAGTAATTAAATCCAGAGTAGAGATCTGAATTAGAAAAGACAGTTGCTTATCAAAACAGGTCAATCCATTGTTACTTTCTAACAATTGTAGCAGTGATCAAAACCTCTTAACAGAGTAGACTTAACAGTCTTTTGTAAATCCTCTCACAAGGTGACATTTCTACATTGAATTGTTTGAAGAGTTCTAAAAAGGTCACTCCTTATAGGGTGATTAAATCCTCTAACAGGGTCACACCTAACAGTGTATTATTGTAACCTTTAACAGGGTTGTCTCCTATTAGGGCTCACTTCAGAAGAGTGAAAAATAGTGACTACTTGCAATTGGTGGTTTTTCCCATATTGGGTTTCCACTTTAAATCTTGGTGTTATCTATGTACATGTTATTTTCTTTATAGTTTATGTTTCTGCAATTAATTACTAAAGGATAATCACATTTAATATCTTAAGATTTGCTATGTTAACCGAGTGACAATAGAATATCTGTGTTAACCGAGCAACAATGATAAATTTGTTTAAGACATATAAGGGATTTGGATTTTTTTTTGTGGTAATTGATTCACCCCTCCCCTCTCGGTTACTCAACTCATTTCCTACAGAGAGATCTTTTCTTTTGAAAAGATAGAAGTATGATGAGAAGGTAATTAAAAGATAGAGAAGTGTGGAAGCTATGAAGCTTGATTGGTTGTTGGATATAGAGAAGAGTTTCTTATTATAGTACTTCATTGGAACTGACCAAGCAAAGACAATTGCTATCAGACAGTTCACTGGATTATAGATTTCTTATATACACTTGTTTAATTTATAAATCCTTGAGGGTGGCTTTAACCTTCTTTGGGCAGTGTGCTTGGGCAGTGAGCCCACTGTTACTCTTGACTCCTAATAGGGTCTATCCTTTAACAGGGACTGTGTACTATAATGTTGTAATAAGCTCCTCACATGGATAAATACTCTCAGTACATCATTTATGGGTGCTAATTCCCACCAGGGTTTTACCTTTAACAAGGTTTCGTCAACAACAAAGGATTATGTTATTGTGTTGTCATTTACTGTGTTATCATTTGAATTGAAGTATTGGTTTATAAAGTTTAATGTTTAATAATCTGTCTCACAACTGATTCACCCCCTCTTAGTTGTGCTTGTGGACTGTTATTCCTAACATGTCATTCACTATTTTCTTTAGTATCTTTAGGATAGTATTATTAGTGGCTTTTTCTTGTCCATTCCCTTCTGGATAATATATGGAAGAAAAATGTTGTTTGATGTGAAACTTTGCACATAGCTCATCTATATCCTTGTTCTTGAACTGTTTTCCATTGTCTATCAGAAGGGATGAAGAAATGTCATATCTACATATTATATAGTTCAAGATGAACATGGAAATTTGTTTACATGTTGCAGTGACTAATGGTATAGAATAAACCCACTTAGTAAATATTCAATGGCCATAATATTGAACTTATGTCCATTAGAAGATGGAGGGAAATTTCATCCCACTAGATCAAGTCCCCACTGACATAGGGGTCATGGTGTTGTAAAAGGATGAAGTTCTTGAGCTGGTGCATGTATGAGATTCTTGTGGACATGATATTTTCGTTATTTCTTAACAAATTGGAAGAAATATTTCTCTATGTTTTGTTGATCAACTCATGAATATCTGATGGAAATGATGAAGACCGAGTGATATTGAGTATCATGATTGTAGAAATGGTTAGATCAATTTTTTTTTCATTGATGTCAAGCAATTGATTAATTGATTTTTGTTATGTTACCATATCTTAAGAGGAGAAGTTAAATGTGTGAAACCTAAAGATCATAAATGATGAAGTAATGATGATATAGTTGTTTTCTACTATATATTTGATGTTATCAAATTGGTACAATTGATTGATAAATTCATAAATTGCAAAGAGTTAAAGTTATGACTGAAAGAGTTACTTTACCGAGCTAGACAGAGTCAGTCGTTAGAATGATATGTGAGTCAGTCACAATTACCGAACACCGAGTGAAAGTCAAGCAATGAGCACCGAAGATGAGTTAGACACCGAGTAGTGAATGAATTCAGTTACCGATTTGCAAAGGAAGTTTTAACGAGTACAGGATATTGATAATAAATGATGATAAGATCAAATTTGATGTGAAGGGATGATGAGCTAGATGAGGATATGAATTAAATGAAGTTTGTTAGAAGATCTACTAACATGAAAATTCAATGAGAAGATCTAAGGTGAAGATCAAGTGGTTAAACCAAATTGTGAGAGATCCAAAGAAAGTATAAGTTCTAAGGTAAAAGTGAAATGGTTTACCGAGCTATGAATTATGAAGAAGATGATTGAACAACAGAGCACAGATGATGGAAAATAAAATTAAGGAGATTAAGAGGCAAAATTATGTCTATATAAAGAATGATAAATTAACAAAGAATAAAGTTGCTGGAAAATTTAACAGACAAGAAGAAGCCGGAGAACAACATTTACCGAGAAGAATAGAGAAACTGAGATTGAAGAATCTAAAGTCTAAGAAAGAGATCAATGGAGTATGAGATGCCAGTATCCAACTAAGCATAAAGGATCTGACACAAGAAAAGGTAGTTTCTATATTTATAGATTAAATTTTACTATTGCTTATTAATATTTATAACAGAGAAATCTCTTTTTTGAAATCTTTTAACAGAGTGGATTTAACAGTCCTATTTGTAAAACCTAGACTTAGGTGACATTCTAAAAGAGTGTTAAAGATCTCTAACAAGGCCAATTTAATAGAGTGAAGATCTTAATAGATCTAAGGTAAATCCCCTAACAGGGTCACATTTAGCGAATGTGTTTGTAATCTTTAACAAAATAAGTTCTTAACCGAGCATACTTTAGAAGGCTACATTTTTATTGTGGGTTACAATTCCCATAGAGGTTTTTCCCAAATTGGGTTTCCTCGTTAAATATGGTTGTCAACTGAGTTAAATCTGGAGTTATCTGAGTTAATTTGATGTTGCTAAGTTTGAATTATTGATTTACATCTATGAGATGTATTGTTGTTTAAGTTATTAAATTATTTGTTGAATTGGTTAACTACTGTATTCAGTATTACCGAGTGAATCAGAGAGTTTAGTTTTAAGTGTTTAAGTTTTGATTTGTTTGATTCACCCCCCTCTCATTGGACCAACAATTGGTGTCAGAGCTAAGTTACTTTGAAGTGATAAGTTTAAAAGGACTCGAGTTAAAATCTAAATATGTATAAGAGGGAAGCACCAAAGCTGAACATGGATCATTTCTTTACATGGAAAAATAGAATGAGGTTGCATGTGTTTGGAGTAGGAGAATATGGACTTCACTTTCTTGATAATGAATATGTAGCACCGACTACTATACCTTTGACTATCAGTGAACAAAGACAGAAACAAGAACACACACAAGTTATGATTGAGATTTCTTCTACACTTACAGACCATGAATATGATGAACTTGATGGATGCACTACTTTGAAATAGATGTGGAATACACTTATTTTGACCTATGGTGAAGATCAACATGTTTGGAAGGCTAAAGAAAAAAATTTGAGAGGAAATTTTGACTCTATGAGGATGAAAGAAGGAGAGAACATAATATAGTACAATACAAGACCTAAGGAGACTGTTAATTCTATCAAAGGAACTGGTGAGATCATAACAGAGGATGATGTTATAAGAAAGAAGTTGAGAACTCTGCTACCGAGTTATGTTATTCGTGTATCTTCTATACAAGAGATAAGATCCATTTCCCAGATGAATGTTTCACTGGATGCTATTATTTGTAAGTTAATTGTATTTGAGTTACATGATTTTGACAATAGTTTGTCTGCTGCATCTAAGAATGAATTTGCATTTAAGTCTACTTTAAAGATTGGAAAAGCTAGGGAAAGTGCAGCTAGAGATGGATATTTGAGCAGTGCTAGTGAGAAATTTTATAGTTGCACTGAAGGTCTTGAAGAGTTATTTACTGAATGTGATGAGAATGAAAGAGAATTTGAATCTTTGTTGGCTAGAAGGATACAAAGAGGCAAAGGAAAATACTGAGTAAATTACCCTTGAAATGTTTTAATTGTGATAAAAATGGTCACTTTGCATCTAACTGTCCTGAGAAAGATAAGGATGAAAATAAAGATAACAGAGATAAGGACAAAAGAGAAAACAGATTCAGGAGATTCAGAGACTACAAAAACAAAGGTAAGAAATCTTGTCATATTGCTAATGAAGGACTAAGTGGTGATGATTCTTTTGATAATTATGATGGAAAAGAAGTTGTTTATGTTGTTATTAAAGATGATTCTGATGAAGAAGAACCAAGAGCCCTAATATCACAAGTAAGTAAGAATGAAACATCGATTATAGATAGTGGTTGTTCACATCACATGACTGGTGACACACTTAAGTTTATTTCCTTGGAAAATCATGATGGAGGATTTGTTAGATTTGGCAATGATGCTCCATATATTGTGAAAGGAAAATGTTCTATAATTCTACTTAATAACACAAGATGTGATGGTGTTTATTTGTTTGAAGGATTAAAGTATAATCTGTTGAGTGTTGTACAACTAAATAATACAAGTCACCGTCTGGAATTTCAATATGGAAAGGTGAAATTATTTGATGAGAAGGATAGTCTGATTTCTACTCGAGAACAATCTAAAGCAGCGAAAAATTTAGTGGCAATTATTCACCATTTTGGCGAATATCACATGTTGACGACCCAAGTATTGGAAAATATTTTTCATATATTGGATTGACCCTATCGCCCGACATTTATTAATATTGGGTCTAAAGCCCGGGCCCATCGCCCATCGGTTTATTTAATTTTTCCATTTCTTACACATTATCACCAATGGAATATAAATTTTGGTCCCCGTAAATTTAAAACATTCGCCTATAATTTCTAAGTGACCCCAAATCGATGGCCTCTATTCGCCAATCATTATATATATATATATATATTTATAGGTGGCCCCAAATCTGCCTGGCATTTTATGGATGCATGTCTCTAACCGACGTAATTTTGCCAACTTTATTAATCATGCGAAGGTATTGGACGATCCATAATCGCCTCAGAAATAACAAAAGACATGTTATAATTATGCGGGCTTCGCCAAATATTTGTACACCTAATACCTCCCGCCAAATTTTCCAAATAAGGATTAGTATAAAAGCATTTGATCGATAGAAAATTTTCATACTATTGAGTGCAACTGCAATTTAATTTGAGGCAAAGGTAAGTGATACTTATTTTGTGACTCTATAGTTTTGAGTTCATTATTATTTAGTGGTAACTAGTTAGCGAACAGTGGTGACCAGGGAGACCTAAGACATGATTTTAGTGCCAATGAATCTAGAATCATATTTATATATATTATAGTCTATTGTCACTTCTTCAATAATTTAACATTTTTATTTTGCACTCGAAGTCGTTGGATAATGGAGATGTCGAACAAGAATAAGGCCAAGGGTAAGGCTCTTGCAAGTGGGGAAAGCCAAGAGAGGCCAACAAAATGCAAAACCTTATCATCGTACTTTGGTCATAGTGTTGGAAATGTTTCTGTCCAAAATTGGGGAGCTGCTTCATCACAAGTAGATTTTGAAGATTCACAACTTGAAACTACACGACATATTGAAGAAGTAGGCGAACCTGATATCTCAGATCACGATGAACTTGAATAAGATTTTTAGTTAAATACCCAAAATAGCCATAATGATATAATCAACTTGGATGAGACTGAGAATGTCAGAGATGATGATGGTGTAGGGAAAAAGAAAAGAAAAAACAATTCAAAGAAGGATAGGGAATAAAAAATGATCGGAAGTGGGAGTTGTTGAGGAATTTTCAAATAGAATGGGTGTCAAAATATCCTTTCATTGAACCAGTGGATAATCCAATTGAAGGTTAGCCTCTGGTAGAATGCAGATGTAAGATTTGCACCAAGATAAATAAGAAGGAAAAGAGGTTGCAGTTAAAATCGACACCATAGAGAAGCATATGGGTAAAGTTTACGAAAAGAAAACCATAGATGGAGTTAAAAAATTAGTGATAAGATGGAAAAAAAAAAAGGATCAATCTCTGAATGTTAGGAATGTTGAATTGTATGAATTTCAGCAGAATATACAAATGAAGCATGTTCAAGTTAAAGGCTCTATTGAAGCCTATTTTGGAAAAGCATTGGAAGTAGAACTAATGGGAAAAGTTGTTCAATTAAGTGTTTTCTTTAATATTTTGAGTAGAGGGCATCCTATGATAGACTACCCATCATTGAGTGCTTTATTACACTTTCTGAAAGTTCGTAACTATCCTAACAGTCTCTGGTCAGTAAATAGTGGATGGGAATGGGAAAGTTGTCTTGCCGATGTTTAAAAAGAGGATCTAAAGGAAAAAATTAAAGAGTTAAATTTTATTGCATTGTCTTTAGACGAGGTTACAGTAGTAGATAATACTTCGTGGGTATGCATGCATGTTTATATTGTACACAATTTTGTCTGCCAACCTCATCTACTAACTGTTGCTAAAATGAAGGATAATGCGACAGCTGAAAATTTATTTGAACTGGTAAAGAGTTCTCTAATTGAATATGGAGGTATAAATGACATGACGATTGCCAATAAGTTGGTGTGTTTTAGAGCGGATGGAGCTTCAGTAATGCAAGGTCACAGGGGCGGTCTTTGCACAAAGGTACAATCTTCTTGTGTTCCCTACGTTACTCACATTCATTGCATGGCCCACAGAATGAATCTAGATTTTGGAGTTGTCAGCAAGCATGGTCTAGTACAAAAAATTGAAGTTTTAATCAAAGAGATCTACCAATACTTTTATCAAAGTCTGAAACGATTGAGGGAATTTCAACACTTTGTTGAATGACTAACTGATGGGAACAAGCTTCTGAAGGATAATGCTACTAGATGGATCTCTTTGGATGGACCAGTGCATCGAGTGTTTTCAGAATATCAATCGTCGCTTGGTCTAATGAACTCAAGTCGTGAAGAAGCAGGGCTACCCAAATTTCATGAGCTGTTGCAAAGGTTAACTTATGTAGAGACTCTCTTAATGTTGGCAGGTATTCTCCCCATGCTGGAGGAAATGAGAAATATAATGAAAAAGGCCCAACAAAGAGCAATGTATATTGCAGAATATGTTGGGCTTCATAGATTGACATGCATGATGCTAGATAATCTTTATCGATCATGTGATGATGTGAAATTTGCCAGCCTACTTAAAATCACAGATTTGGACAATCCTGACAACTTTTTAAAGATCAGTGTAAATAGGGAGTTATGTGTAGAAGTACGTGGAGTTGAGATACCAATGTACTACTATGCCAAGGTCAAGTCCGAGGAACTACGAAAGAAGAACAGGAAGCGAATATCAAGTGTTAAAAGGGAAGACTTTACCAAGATTGTTGAGTCTATAACTGCTTTTGTGAAGCGCATTGCCTATGATCTTTCCTCAAAGATTAGAGAAAGATTCCCTGCAGTAAAACTACTTGAATCCATGTCTATTGTGTTTCCTCAATATTGGAGTATCAACAATTCGAAGGATTATCGAACTAAGCTACTAACTTTGATAAATCATTTTTGCAAAACCAAAGAGTTAAATGGAGTAACTCTAAATGGAATTTTAGATGAATCTTGTTTGAGAGAAAAATTGGGCCATTTTTCATAGATAATGAGGGAACAATATAATATTATGCAGAACCCCCACGAAGATGGATCAACAACAAGGCTTTGTAAATACCTAGCTGAGAGCAAAATGTTGATTGTTTCAATATCAGAATTTTTCAAGCCTGCTAATTTATGTCTGACCATGATATTGGAGTCGGTGGAGGATGAAAGAGTTTTCAGTGCTTTGGGGTTCTTAAAGTCAAATCTAAGAAGCAAACTAGACAAGAATTTGGAAACTTGCTTGAGACTCTATACATCCAGGTATGAAGTATATACTTTTCCTTACGACGGGGAATTGAAATTATGGAGGAAGAAATGTCAGAGAAGAGGGATAGGAAAAATTTCAAACCAAACTGGGAGTGCCAGAGACAATGATGTGATAGTCATTGACTCATGTACTGGTGTTGGTAATGCTAGCATTGAACTTGAGTTAAGCGGAGGTATGTAGAGTGAAGAAAACATATCAAAGAACCAAGGAAGCTATGAAGTTGATGGCGATGAATCTGAGGATCTCGATAATGATATGATGTGGCAACTTGAACCTTTGTAGAAGTATCAGGTCCTAGGTATTTATTAAACTTTTTGTTGTAGTGTATTATCGGTTTATGTATCTCGTCATCAATCATGCATAATATCATATTCCAATGTTAAAAACATTAACGTGGTTGATAATGTGAATGTCATGAATTCTAAAATTAATAATGGTTTTCATTTGCATTATTCAGCTCATATGGTACAATTCTTAAATTTTTTTATTTTTTATTTTTTTTGAAAACATAGCAATTCATATGATACAGTTCTTAGAAAAAGAGATTCTCATTAATTTATTTACAAATATGACACAATGTAACAATTCATTCATTAATAGTAGTAAGAAGTAGAACACAACTCTGTGTGATTCTGTTTACAAAAGTGAATTGACAATGAATTATGACTCAAGAGTCAATACCCAATATCAATTTCATTACCCTTAGCAAATGACCCTGAATTCCCTTTTATAGAAACAAGGGAGCAACAATAGCTTCGACGTGATTTTCCTAATGTGAAGTCTCAAAATCAAAATCAGTAAGATTCAAGACCAGTACAACATCTCTACAACTGTACATTTTTGCATTTGATAGGTTAGTTTAGTAAAGTAGCATTGAGCAATAACATTATAGCATCTGCTACATTGATCCTGTTAAAAAAAGCAAAGTTCAAACTTGTTACTTTTAACTCAATTCAAGTCAATAGATAAATAATATAGAGATGAACGAAACTGAAAGTACTTTCACATACTATTTTTTATGAGATGATTCTGCCAATTTGTTTAGTTTGTTCCATTATGCATTGTTTGGAAGGTCAAAAATTTTCAAGTTGTAGTAAATGACCTGCAACCTCGTCAACCATCCATACTTGTTAGAGTGACTTGAAAGAAATGATCCTTCCAATACTGCATTCAAATTTGTCAATAGTTTGATGCACTTTGCAATGCCTTCATGAGTTGTGTACTGGGGAAGCTTGCTTAAATCAGTCATCATTGTGTCCTCCAACCTTTTTTTGTAAGCTTCTCTTCCAAAAAAATTCGTTAATGAGTTACTAGGACTAGGACTTAGCAAACCATGACCTATCATTTCAGTTGTTGCTTGATTCATCTTGGCGAGCTTTCTCTCAAATAAGGAAATATTTTCATCTACTTCCTTAATTAGTTTCTGACATTTTTGAAAGATATAGTTTGTGTTTATTGATGCACAAAAACAATCATGAATTCCCTTGCTTTCCAAATGCCTGTCACTGGTTGTGTTGATTGATACAAAATCAGTTTTGCAGTTTTCTCTCTCTGACAAATTTTTTTGTTCTTCTCAATGTGCTCTTTGAGCTTCCCAAAAACATCTCTAAGACTTTCATTCAATTCAAACCAATCACACAACCTATCACCAGTCACCTTTATTTTCCCCCAAAGGTCTCTTTTTATTTGCTTGACTATATTTTTCATTTGGTCAATCAAGCTATTTTCGTAAGTTTTAATTGTATTATTTTCCTTCTTTACCTCTTCTCTCAATTCTGACAATTGGTGTTCACTCTATTTTTTTATTTTCTCTACTTCATCTTCCCACTGGTTTGCTTTCACTTCCCACTATTTTTCGTTTACCCTCTCATCCTCCAATTCTTTCTTTAAGTTATTGTTTATTTGTGCCGCACTCTCCATGCTTTTGTATAAATTTAATGAAGAGGCTCTTTCATCCTCAAGATTTGTATTGCTCTCTTCCAATTTTTCCCTCACAATTTTTAGTTCTGCCTCCATATGTTCTTGTTGTCCAATTGTTTCTTTAGAGGATGAATTTTTTATCCTTTTCTCTAATTCTTTGCACCTATTATCTAGTGCTTTCTCCTTTGTCTTTTCATTTGCCAGGTCTGCCTGTAACTTTTCTATTCTGCCATGAAGCTTTCCATTCTCTCTCTCCAACTTCATCACTGAATTATAGACCACTTGGTTGGTCATTTTCAACACGTTTATCTTGTCCACATTTTTAATTTTGGATAAATCCATTTGGAGGGTGCTAAATTGAAATTTAGATGGATCTATCTGAATCTCTGGTGGATTGTTATCTCTAGCTGGGGGCATAACAACCATGAACTCCATCATTTCTTTGTTTGGGTCATATGTGGGAAATAACCTATTCGATGAAGGTTCTGCATCACGAGCTGCAACAAGTGCATCCCTCTTCAATGTCTTAGTATTTTGGCTATTCTTATTTTTTGTTTGTTCAAAGTTAGTTACAAAATCATTGTAACAAAAATTAGGGTTTTTTGACATAATTGAATGTTTGAAAGGTGAAATAGAACTTGCAGTGATGTACGAGCTTCCACTTGTGGTTCTAACAATTGAACCATGAGGATTAGTAACAATAATGCCCTGACCCATTACAAGTGGATTTTTTGGACTATTAGTGTTCGGAGGGTTTTGTCCTGAAGGTGTGGCAATTGTTGGAATCACAGTCACAAACACCATTGGCATTGTTGTCATAACCTTTTGCTTCTTTACACTGCCTTGATCTTTGGAATCCACTGATGTAATGCCCAATTGTAATTTCCTTTTCAGACCACTAATACTAACCATTCCATCCCCACCAGTGGGAGTGGCACTTGATTCGGATTGAATCTGAGTGATTGGCAAAGGTGGAACTGGATTTGAAGCTAAAATAAATGAAGGTGCAAGGGTAAGAGACTGAGTAGTACCTTTTTCTGATGAACCTCCAATTGTTGGTGTCCCACCACATTTTGGTGGAGCGGGTGTGGCAATTGGATACCAATACCCTTCTCCTTTGGGACCTAGACCACCCCCACCTAGAAAACCCATTTTTTCTACAATCTCTGCCCCTTTGCCATATTTTTCTTTTGTGGACGCATCAACTCCAGTAGAAATTGTTATTGAATATACATCAGTTTATGCGGGATTCACATAATCCCACTCATCCTCATTATAATCGTTGTGATGTTCTTGAGTAGAATTCTTCACATTCTACAAATCGCTAAATATTTCATCCTCATCCACATCATAAAGATCTACAAAGGTCTTTGGCTCACCGAGATTATTCCTCATTTCCCAAAAATTAGTAACTTTGGTTGCAGTCCAATAATCATCTTTACATTGAAGTGCTAGTTTTTTTGAAATAGATTTTGTAGATGGTTTAGCAGCTTACCGGTAGAAATTATGGGATGTCCTATGTTGCACTTTTCCTTTCTGTTTGTGAAATTCCATAATTTGTGATGACAATTCTTGTAATGATATATTATTTTCAGCGGCATATTTCTCCATCTATTTTTTGACCTTGTCCTAGGACTCCATGTTTTTAAAATTTTCTGTCAATGGCATACTATCATGTTGACATTTGCTTGCAGAGCTCCCATTCATTCTAAGATTGTTCCAATTATGTGATGACATGTAATTGATTGAATGTTTGATAATGTTAAGTTGAAGATAATGCAAGGCATTAAATCAGTTAATGGTTTGTATTGTCATTGATGTCAACTTGATATAATCTATACAGTCATGTAAATAATACCAAAGACTTCAGAGAATCAATAGAATAGAGATTATGCTTTCAGTAATGCATAAAATTCAAGTATTCACTAAGTGACAGACAACACCGACGGAGTGCACACCATCAGTAAAGGCAAAGAACAAAAGTCATAGTGATACCCGATGAGCAGAAGACATTGTTGCCCGATGAGCAAAATCCAATGATTCCCAATGGACGGAGATCCCAAAGCTGACTGGAGTCACACCGATGAAACTAGCAGTTATCACCGATGACTAACTGCAGAGTTGACCGATAGAATATAAAGTTAAGAAAATGACAAAATATCTAGCTGGCAGAGCTAAAGAATAAACTTAACTGGTTGTTTTATTTGTTTTATTTGACCAGAGTTAAATAATTGATTTAAAGAAGATTTGTACAGTTGGCAAGAACATAACTACGAGATAAATCAGAAGTTAAAGCTTTAAATCAGATTGGCTGGATTATTTTTCACGCCAAGAATTAAGAATCAAGAAATAGAGAATATCATGTCTATATAAGAGACAAGCATAATTAATTTCTGTAATCACATACACGGGAAGGGGAGTGAATAGAAAGAGGATGCTAAAGAGAAATTGATGAAGAAGAACTTCATACAGTCCTGATCAATCAAGCTGAAGAAGAGCTAAAGAATTCTGCAGACACCGACGAACAGTGAAGCACAACATCACAGAGTAGAAAGTGTGGAGCATAAAGAATTGAATTGATACATTGATCAGAGAGGTAATGTACTTAAATAGATCTAAAAATTTGCAATTCAAGTTGCATTAGAAATAGGTCATTGTGTTTCAGTTTAACCTTTGAAGCATCAAGTCTCTTAACAGAGCAGGACTTAACAGTCTTCTATATATTGAGGTACATCCCAAGGAGTGCCAAAAAGGTTGATTCATGAAAGTAGCATTGAAATTGACTAAAGCCTATTGACAGTCTAAGAAGAAGGTTGATTCAAGGATGTTAACAAGATTTGCCTAAAGCCTATTGATAGTCTAAGAAGGAGGCTGATTCAAGGATGGTAGCAAATAGATGCCCGATACTAAGTGACAACCTCTATGTATAAAATCCTCTAACAAGGTCACACCTAATAGTGTGTTTGT
>MU225633.1:275183-286651 GCA_018584345.1 Thuja plicata | reverse complement strand
CCAGTGGTTTTTCCCTTAACAGGGTTTCCACGTTAAAATCCATGTGTTATGTGTGTATGGTTTATTACTTTATTGTTTTACATTTCACATATGCATTTCTAGATTGATTGGTATACTCTGCATATTTGTTGAGTATCGGTAAATAGTTTTACTGCTTATCGGTAATCAAGGAGAATAAGGTTAGAAAAGGAAAATCGACAGACAGTTAATTAGTATAAGCATTTCATGGCATGCATCTTGTAGGGACTTAATAATCTAAGATGTATTTGATTGGTGGTTAAAGTTTAAAGGATAATTTTTGACACCACTGATTCACCCTCCCCCCTCTCAGTTATTACTAACATTATGTTTAGTGGATCATACTGTCAGTGGCTGTCAACAGCAAAGCAAAAAATTGGAAAAAAAACCTCTGCCACTTTGAGTCCTCTTCTCTCAAATGTGAACCCTCCCAATGAGAAAGGCAAGGAAGGAAATTGTTAGATTTGATAACCATCAAATCTTCCCAAGAACACCTGCATGCAAGACTATCACATAAACAGAAGCAAAAGACAGAAGATAGAAGAAGAATCTATGGCGGCCAAAAGGCCAGAGACTGCAAGACCATGTTGAAAGAAATGATTTCTATATTCAACTATGATGAAAAGATTACAATCACAATGATCAGAAATACAAAGCGGTGAATCCTTATAAAGGATACCGAAACCCTAAAAGGGAAACTTCTAAGAAATAGAAACTACCTAAGTGAAACTTAAGCACTAAAGAGTAATAACTTAAATAATTAAATCAAAATAATTTAATCAATAAGTAACTAAAGATTACTCTAACACCCCCCCTTAAGTGTAACTTAGGGAGAAGCAAAACTGCTAAAGACTGCAGAAAGCAGGAAAGATGGGTCCCGGCAACAAGGCCTGATCAGGTACCCAAAACATAAAAGGGAAAAGATGTCCCAGAGAGAGGAACAAGAAGGAGCAAGAAGCATCTCCGAAGCATGAACTGTGAACTCTGTCAGAAGAAACTGTTGGAACCCCCACTGAAGTGCATGACCAGGTAGAGAAGACAAATGTCTGAAGAGCTGATCAATCGAACCAGGAAGCAATAGAACCAACAAGTGAACCTCCCCATAATGCTGAATTGGGAGAGGTGACAGGAACACTGAAATGCAATGCCAGAAACATCTGCAGAAGGAGAACCAGGAACACCAACAGTGCAACAGAAGCACACACACAGGATAAAGGGCGGTGTCATCGACACATAGCATGGGCTAATGTCATAGAAGGTACGCTCACTTGACAAAAGTGGATGCGCCTAAAGCGGCATAAGCATCATAACCCCCCACGACACTTTATAACAAAGTGCGAGTACAAAAACTGAACAAGGTGTACAAGATCACAGAAATGCAGAAGAAGGCACTTAATCTTAGTGCGTTTATAGAAAAAGATGCAACAGAAGAGCATACAAGCTCAGAAGTTAGAAAGAAGAGTGAACTATGAAATCAGAAGAAGAGATCCTAGGACCTGTAGAACCAAGCAATCCACCAGAGTACATAAACTGTAAAACTCAAAGGAGAGAAAACCTGGAGCAGAATCTAGAAAAAATAACCTTGCAACTGAATAGTACACTGAACCATCTTTCTGACGATATCTCGTTTGCCAAAAATGGAGTCCGGATGAGCCAGATATGACTCCCGAAAGGCAAAACAAAATATCAGACTTCAACAGAAAAAAACTCTGTCAAAACAGTAGAAACCAAAACCCTAACCCCCATCATCGGAAAGTTCTCGGAAAGAGCTTTCCAACGGTATATGGAAGTCAGAAAAAGACCCCTGTATGCTCAAGATAGAGAAAAAAAGGCCCAGGTACCCCTAGAAAACCAAAAGAGGGTACAAAAGAGCCCCAGGGGCTAAAAAAATTGAGCCCCCGGGCGCATGGAGGGCGTCGGGGGCTGGGCCGAAGCCCTAGGTCCACCATAGGACCGCGCGCACTGCATGTTAAGCCTGCGGGGGTTGGCAGAATAGCCGCCACCGGAGGCGGCGCCGGCCGGAGCGGCGAACTGAGGCTGAGCGGAGCAGGCGGTGGCGGGACCCGGCTGAGCGGGGCGGCGCAGGCAGAGCGGCGGAGCGGCGGGGGCCGCGGGGGTAGCAGCGACCGAGTGGCGAGGGCCGCGGTGGCGGCTGGGGCCGTGAAAACGCCGGCGGAGGCCGGGGGCCCGCGGCGGTGTGGTGGCCGCAGGGGCGACGCGCAGGCGGCGCGTTTCAACAATGCACTGTCCGCGTGAAAAAAATGCAAAAAACAATTATTTTTTTTAATTTTTGCATCATTTTTCGTGCCTGTATGGCCCTAGAAGGCCGAAAAAATTTCGCCAGATGCCCCGGTGTCCAAAATGGATGAATTTTATATCAATCCTAGGGTTTTTGGGCCTTCCGGACACAACCGTGAGGTTGGTTTTGGTCCAAAATGCCTCCAAAAATAGAGACCCCCCATAACTAATAAAAAATCCAGGAAAAGACTCTGAAAACTTCAAACCCTCTGTGCTTCAATAAAACTCGAACAGTGAGCAGCAAGCGAGCTCTGATACCATGTTAGATTTGATAACCATCAAATCTTCCCAAGAACACCTGCATGCAAGACTATCACATAAACAGAAGATAGAAGAAGAATCTATGGCGGCCAAAAGGCCAGAGACTGCAAGACCATGTTGAAAGAAATGATTTCTATATTCAACTATGATGAAAAGATTACAATCACAATGATCAGAAATACAAAGCGGTGAATCCTTATAAAGGATACCGAAACCCTAAAAGCGAAACTTCTAAGAAATAGAAAATGCCTAAGTAAAACTTAAGCACTAAAGAGTAATAACTTAAATAATTAAATCAAAATGATTTAATCAATAAGTAACTAAAGATTACTCTAACAGAAATATCATTTTCTTTTGCTGACCATGAAAGAGTACACATGTGCTCTCCATTTGCCAAACATATTCCAATGCAAACACCCTCTCTGTAACATGTATTGGAAGTTTGTAGGGCTCTACCACTGAACTATAAAACCTTAACATAGTGCAGTCTTCCATGAAGTACCAGTCAACCGATTGTATTTGACTTCCAAGTTGAATGCAATCTCTACAAGACACAGGAAATCTAGGCAACGGAGTGCCTGTAATTGTATGATACATTGGTGCCAAAAAGATTTCTACAAAATTGTTATAGTTCCTTTTGTTATCACTCATCCTTATCTCAGGTGTCCATTCATATATTGCATTTTGGACCTGAGTTTGAAGCTTGTTTGTCTGAAATATTGCATGATGCTTTGCTAAAAGAAGATAGCACAAGTAGGTTGTGAACCTAAATGTCTTATGTGAACCTCTTTTAATCATTAGTAATTGTTCTTGCATGCAATGAACAATGTGCTCAATAAAATTGTATTTTACTGGTTCTTTTTCATAATGAATATGAAAAATCATTTCAAGAATGTTGGCACCCACTTCTTTTTTACTATCCAATCCCAAACAAAATGCTAGCAAGTAAATACTATCTTGAACCCATTGCACAAAAATATCATAATCATAAGGAGGCTTATGATCTGGATCTAGACTAGAACTGCTTGTTATTCCTCTGATATACAAATCTTTCTTTATTGCATCTATTTTTTCATAATTCTCTGTCAACTTTCCCAGGTCAATGTGCACATTTGAGTTTTGTGCTCCAAACGCTAGGCCCAATAAACTAGCAAATTTAGTCTCGGTTATCGACAAAATTACCTCCTGAATATTTTTATTGACAATTGCTTTTCTATTTTCATCATAATTTTTGGCACGAAGCATGACAATTTCTAGACAAGGGAATACTTGAGGTAATGCTATGCATGCTGACCCAGCAACCCACGGTGCAATTTTATTTGTCTTTGCATTTACCATGTTGTTAAATGGACAAATTTTTGAATCCTTCATTGGATCTTTCCACTTATTTTCAAGGCAAATCTAATTTCCATGATTCTCTTATTTCCATGGATAAAAGGATCAAAAATATCATGGAATTCATCAGTGAAACCTAGTGTTTTAACTAGTTTGTGGAAGTCTATTATCTTTGTTTCCTTTCTTTGCCTTTTGCTCATAGTCTTGGTATTTGTTTTTCCCATCGTGGACCTTCGTATACTGGTATTACTATTTACTTGTAGGAAAATTCAAATAATTCTACACAGGTGACAACTACAATTTACAGGCATGTTTAAAAATTCAACCCTGATTCTACGACTATAATCTAAACAGTAAACCACTAAATTTGAAAAATTTAAAGGGCGGGACGTGGGTGTTCAGGATTTTACCCAGAAATTTAATTTTTGTAGACTGTGAGTGGGCAAAGAGCTGAGAGAATCTATTGCATTCCTCAATCCTCAACCTATAAGTCATAACCCCTTTCTGAATCTCCAATACAATATACTAGTAAGAACTAAAAATATAAAAAACTTAGGTTAAAATTGTACAATCATGAGTACTGAGTCGTCAATCGTGACTCGTGTTAACTTTTATTGCTTCTCCGGATATTTGAGGTCACTAGGACACGTGTCACTTAATTGTTTGACATTACAAATATATGAGGCTAGTAGGACCCGAAATTGAGCTTATTACTTATTAAATGTTAAGTTACGATTTCACTCTAATTTTGATTTCAATTAAACTTAGCTGAGTGTTAATTCATGACACTGCCCTATTTCTAAGATATAATTGCAAAAGGAAGTGACCATTCCCCAAACAGGCATGAAATATACCTTGGATCATTGATACATTTGTCATCCAACAGTCATGGAAGTCACTATCATGTGTTGCAGGTCTCATTTACTTTTGGCTTGACACTTTTCAGTAGTAGTAGTACAGTACGTCATATGTAGACTTGTAGTAACCTAGTCACCTCACACATTGTCATCGAATGAAATTGATTGTGTGAGTGTACACGTGTCATGATTTTGAAATAGGTTTGCAAAAATATGATTTCTTTTCCCTTTCGGCCTGAAATATGTCGCACGTTGTTGATCTATGCTCATCCAATGGTCGTTGAAAGTCACTATCATGTGTTGCAGGTCCCATTAACTTTTGGCTTCTAAGTTCTCACTTGTTATTACTAGATTACCTCACATGTAGTCATCTAGTCACCTCACACGTCATTAAAAACTAACTAATAAAACTAAAAACCCATTTTTATATACTATGATAAAATTTTATACAATTTTTACTAGTTTGATTTTCATAAATAGCATCTACAATACTGTTAAACTAAAAAGAAATAAATGAAAAAACTTTGAATTTTTTTTTTTGAATGACACCAATTGTGTGAGTGGACACGTGTCGTGATTCTGGAATAGGATTTCAAAAAATGGGGTTTCTTTTCCCTTTCGGCCTGAAATGCACCATATGTCGTTGATCTCTCCTCATCCAATGGTCGCCAGAATTACAGTTACACGTAACACCATACGCCAAAAATTTATTAAATTTAATTTTAAATTAAATATTAAAACTGTCTAATATAAAAGAAACTAATTAAAATATTGCAATCACAGATAAATGTCTAATTATTAATTTATTACTACCCATAAAATGCAAACTGATAAATGTCAAATGGGTATTAATAATTAGACTTTAAACTTTTACAATTCCATAGTCGCACACATGACACATAATACATTGACATGGAAAAGTTAAGTTATTACTCTTAAATAAATCACACACTCACACATACATTAAACATTGTTGCATTTGTTTGGATCATATTATATGATATCACACATCGATATGACAATGTGAATGGGCGTATAATTTATTATTTATTATTTATCAATATATTACTATTAGTCTTTAGATTTCTTTACAAAATTGCAATTAAACAAAATTACACAGACAATCTATTATCTCACACACTGATACATGTCTCAACTCTCATTTCTAGAGGAAGATAGAAAACTTACAATAATTATGCAATTTAAACAAAATTATAGAGTCGAGAGTCCAGACAATCTATTATCATTCATTAAAAGAGTCGAAGAGCAAATTTTTCATTAATTATTTCAAAATTTACATTCCTAATATTATAATATACTTTATAATTATAGATTTTAAATTTAGACTATAGTCGCACCGTAAATCCCTACAAAATGGTGTGAGTGTGAGTGTGAATCAATGAATAGGAAGTATCCCTAAAAAATAGTTACAAAATTTGTTGCCACAAGGGCACTGGTTGATCATATAAGGAAAAACAAAAATATAAAACGAACTGCATAAACCTTATTTCAAGAACTAAAACACTAAGGGTCTTCATCTCCATCCCTGTCTCAGAAGAATTGTTTGTAGAGGATAATCTCCGCGAATTTGGCAAGCCAGGTGTAGTCCGTCTCCACCCCGTCATCGAGGTGAAACCACTTTTGCAGGAAGTCCCTCCCTAGTCGCGCCCACTTTCAATGTCGCGTCAGCTTCTTTTCATTAAGGTTCAGTAGAAAGGGTTGCCTTTCCACATTGTTGCCTCGTTGGATAAGCTTTTCAATTTCATCAGCCCAAGAGATACCCAACCCCGTTTGTGCAAAGACAATGAATTAGACGTCATCCACCAGAAATTGTTCCTTGAAAACATTCCACAGCAGCATAAGCATGTCTACCTTCTCTCTTCCGAGGTCAATAAGAGACGCCAGGAAGTGGGACGTAATATCCGTGCTGACGCGGTATCTCTTCTCGTTGCGAATGAACTCATGACCGAGCACCATGAACACAACATTGTTAATCAAAGTGCCCACTTCCTTGCAAATGGAAGTGAGAACTTCCTCTACTATCATGCCCAAAAAGGGCTTCTTCTCATCAGTGGATGCGGTTCTCAACCTAATTGGTGTGTCCATCTCTACTTGCAGAGCCTCGATACCATAAACTAAAAACCTAAATCTTCAAAGTTTCAAACCACGCAAAAAAAATTAAAATTCTACGAATCTACAGAATCACAGATCTAAAAATTTAAAACCAGAGGGCAGAGGCTGAAAGGCAAAAGCAAATTGAAATTGATGAAGCAAGCAAGAACGTATATAAATAGCCCTATTCCATATCTTTCATATGTTTAGGTAAATCATTCCCATTTATGCACAAGTGTGGGTGTAACATATAAAATAGATATTGTTGATTTTAGGGTTTGTTATTATCCTATGTTACAATTAAAAGATTTGATTTGATTGTTTATTGAAATGTAGGGGTAAATAACATGCTCTCCTTTTATCCTTAGATGTACAAATGAAAGATCCAAATTGATTAATCCAAAATGGAAGGATCAATGCATAAATGAATCAACCATTTATAAATAAGGACAAAAAGGTAGATCTTAAGTACCCGTTTAATTATTTGAATGTGCAATAGATTTAGATAGATTAATAACCTTAATTGAAATGAGTACGAGAAATGTACTAACCTTGAAATATTGCAAATATGAAGAATGTTGTTTTCTGAAGCCTGTGTTGAGTTTTTGGAAAATCTGAGACCGGATCTAGAATAGAAATGCAGAGACGAACAAAACCCAGAAATCTTTTTCCAATCTGACATTGTTATGATTTGTACCCTCAAGTCAATGTCACCATTGACCCAAAAATTTTGATTATGACCTAGGGCAGAATTGACCTAAAAAGTCTCAGACTAAAATTCTATTTTTGGTTACCGAAAGTTTTCTGAAAAGGGTATCTGAATCTTCGTTCCGATATGATGTTCTAAACCTGTACCTGCAAGAAAAATGGTTTTTTGTTGGGGGGGAGGGGTTTGCCTTGGTCAAGCCCCAGTTTTGGAATTAAACTTAAAGTATAACTGAAATTGCATAAATAAAAACAAAGTAAATGCAAAAATTCACCTTGCTTGTAGAATTCCTTGTGGTAGATTCAAATTCATGAATCCACAAGTATGTATGCACCAAAAATGATGTAGAATGTAGAATGTAGAATGTAGAATGTAGGATGTCTTCAATCAATTGCTTGTAGATCTTCAACACCAATCTTGAATGGGTTCTTGCATTGGAAGAGGCTTGGAGGAATGTGGATGGAGAAATCTTCAACAAGAGGGCTCCATGGAGCTTGAATCCTTTAATGGCCACCAATGGATCTCCTTGATGAAAATGAGTGCATGAGAAGTGATTGAGAATGGATGAATGCTTCAATAGCTACTTGGCTTGCTTCAAATCTTGCTTCTTCACCTTCGGATCTCACTCTTCAAGTCTTTGAATTCTTGCAATTATGCTTGGTGATCATAGTTCATGGTTAGAGAAAATGAGAGGAGAAAACTTACTTTTCTATGAAACTAGGGCACAATCTTATAGAGAGGCTGTCATAGGAGAATTAAATTCCAATTAGACCCATGCCCCTAGAAGAGGACCTATATTAAATATAATTTAATATTTGTTGTTCCAAAGACCGAAATAGCCGACCCGGAAGCGGGAATTAACTTTTTCCAAAGACCGACATCCGAAAACCCTAAAATTTGAATCCCAGGCCTAGAAAAGGTTGATTGTGACCTAGGTCAAGGTCAAGGTTGACCTTGACCCAAAAAGGTCAAACTTGACCCTGAGGTCAAAGTCCCAATTTTTCAATCTGGGGTGCCATAAATAGGTTGGAAAAAGTGGAAATGGGGCAAAACAGGGGGATAAAGCCAGATCAAAGTCAGGAACCCATTCAAGGCGCTTGACATGACTCCAAACCACTTACTCGAAAGGCTAAACCAGTCTATCATGGAAGTGCTTCTATTTTTTGACTATACATTTAGCCCCCACTTTAGCAAGAGCACGGACTCAATACAAGCTCTTGGTAAAAGAGATCATAAAGAATAGATAATCTTATTGGAATCAAAAGGGACAAAGAAATCCTCAAGCCCCTAAGGGAATTAAGTCTTTATCAACCCTAAGATCATGATAAGAGAGACACCGCCAGTTAAGGAGAAAGAGAGAGAGGGTATGGTTACCTCGCCCAATGAGAACTTATGTCCCATTGTGAACCACACAAGGAAAAAGTGTGAATGGAAAGATGGAGTTGAACCGCCTAGTGAATGTGGCTACTCACTAGTCAACCCATCAGGGAGATCCATTCTTAAGGATACCTTCTGACCTTAAGGGATAAAAACATTGTAATTTGAAACTAGAGGGATCAAGAGATCCGTGTAAATTTAAACCGGAGGGATCAAGAGATCCTAAAAAGTAAAATATCCATACTTTAAGGATTAGTCTTTAATCCTTAAAGGGAAAAAGTTTTAAGTCTTGAAAATATATTGAACGTACGTGTGTGCAAAAAGTGAGTAGAGTGTATGCCCCCATGTTAAAGTCATTGCTAACACTTTAACAGGAGCAATGGCTTTGATGAAAACATAAATAACTCTACTGATTACGTTTCCACTATGAGATGCCCCCAAACGAAGACAAATCGAGGGAAATATCACATAAACATACAAAGAACACAGAAGGGATCTACCTATTGTGGTGTCAATATGATCATAAGATAACATGTATATATAGATGTGATATTATTGCAAATGAATTGACATCATTCCCCAAAGAAAGTAGAACTACAATCACGATGGAGGAAAAAAACTCAAGAGTTATGAAGAAGTGTCTTTTCAGACCACAACATGGAGACCAAAAAGAATCAATGCTACCATGTCGCAGATCCAAGCGGACTACACAAGGAAAACATTTACAAACAATAGCACAAGTACAACATAACATGAAAACAACATATAGAAGAATTATACAACATGTTTGATTCCTTTATCACCTTGCACCAACAAAGTAACAAGGGTCGTATAAAAGAGTCTAACAAACATTTAGCAAACACATTACTGGAGAAGCACAGTACAACATGCAAACACAAAAAGGGCTACCATAAAGGATAAGCCAATCAGGCGCATCACCTACTCTCCCCATCTCGGTTTGTATCATTTAGGGAAGGTGGGAAACTTGCAAGAGGACTATATCCAATAGTAGGAATAATAGCCAGTTCCAAACAAGGATCCTCTTGAGAATTGCATTGCTCGATAATAGGTGTAATTGTTAATAGAGTTGAAAGCATATGAGTTAAGTTAGTATCAAGATCAATGGTCTTATATTCATCACTAAGATCAATAGGATCATCTAGAGTATCAATATTAATTAAAATGGGATCTAAGATGAGAATAGGATCATCATTCTCATTCATCTTAACATCATTATGAATATTAACTTCTTCCAACACATCAGGCATAGGTTGGTCAAAAGAAGGTAAAGGTTTTCGAAGAAGAGAAGCATGAGCCCTAGCATTAGCCCTACGCTTCTTACGACATTCATTAGCATATTTATTACACTTTTCTTTGTTTGACACATGTGGAGAACTAGGAGGAATAACAACTGGTTCCTTCACAGGTTCAATAAGAGGACTGGTAAGATTCACAGTAGGCTGAGAAGAAACACTAGGAGGTTGAGTGATAGAGTTAGTAGTAATGGATAAAGGATGTATAGAAGGAGTAGGAAAAAGACCATGGTTAAGATCTATCTGAGGCATGCTTAACTCGACTATCTTGCGATGTTTATAGGCTTGATATGAACGAAAAAGGTTATCGGGGTGAGGAGGACATGAATTAGGTAATGAAGGCCAAAAGAAATCAAGAGTAGCACAATATCTAGGCCTAGAAGGTTGATACAAACTATGATTAATCATTTTTACTTCTCCATTATGAATGAACTTAAGACATTTATGAATAGGAGAAGCAATAGTATGCATAACAGTTATCCAAGGCAAACCAAATTTGACTTGAAATTGATCAAAAGTAGGAACGACAGTGAAATTAGTATCTACAACCTTGCCACAAAGTTCAACAGGCAAGTTGATAGAACCAGGTGCAGGATAGAGAAAACCATTACAAGTTTGGATCCATGCATCCGATGGATCATAACAGTCACATTGTAGGTTTTTCGCAAAAATATTTTCCTCACTAATGACATTTATTAAAGATGTGGGATCAACAAGACAACCATGCATAGGTATCTTAGCAATCCTAGCATAAATATAAAGGGGACCATCAGGAGCCTTAATAGTCTCAGAATCATCAAAGGTAATTGAAAGTTCCCGAGGTCGTTTATCCTTAGTTTGTTTTTGAGATTTAGGTGGAACTTGAAGTTGAGGAGGAGGTGAAGGATCTTGAAAAATAGGTTGAGATGCAACAACGCTCTCCACATGATTAACAATGTGATTAAGATCATCCATCTTCGAATCGTAAACGATATCTATAGAAGATGGTTGAGCGATGGTATTAGTATCATGTGTAGGTAGAGGATTTGCGTCGATTTGAAGGTTTTGATTAGGAGGAGAGACAAATTTGTTCCCATTACCATCAAAATTATCAACAGATAAAGCATTAGAATCAATTAAGTCTTGAACTTTATGCTTTAGAGAATAACATTTTTCAGTATCATGGCCATTCTGGCGATGGTATTGGCAAAA
>MU225633.1:239743-261398 GCA_018584345.1 Thuja plicata | reverse complement strand
TATATATATATATATATATATATTCATGTGACAAAGGGAACAATTTTCAAATGTTCATGTGAGCAAGGAACAAGTCAAGGTCTAAAGGTCTAATTTGTAATAAAATCTTGCTCTATATTCTCTTCCCACAAATAGAAATGAAAATAAAAATAAATAAATAAGACAACTTGTATCTATATTTATATTTCTAGGTGCCACTTTACATGTAACCGAGCAAAAGATTTTACATGCTTTCAAGTTGGCGAATGATGATTAGATGGGTTTAATTGTCCCCTTTGGGTTTTAAAAAATCAACTCAAGATATGATTTATTGTTTGATGCTTTTTAGAATCTTGATATATAAAAGAAAAAATATTTTAAAAATTGTTTTAAAATTATATCAATTGATTAACGTTAAGTGTTTGCTGCTATATAACTAATTAATGTTAAGGGTTTGCTGGTATATAATTTATTATTAAGTAGGTAGTATTTTCATAACTATTAAATTATATAATTAAGTTTAAATACGGCTAGTTGATTCTTTAGAAGCCGGCTTTTCTATTCCCTTCACATTTTTAATTCAATTAATTCTTTAAAACGCTGGTTTCTAATTCCTAAAATATTTATAATTCCGGACTTACAATTCCCCCAGTATTAAAAAAACAAATGTTGTATTAAAAATGTTTAGCCAAAAGTTAGCGGATGTTTGAAACTCTCTAATTTAGCCGAAAGAAAATTCCTTGGTATGTTGTCGTAAATTAAAGAGATGTAACGGAGGGAAACCGACAAAATGGCAGTTGACGGAAAGTCCAACGGAGTGGCGTTGTGCCCGGCGAGGCGGAGGCGGAGGCGGAGTTTTGTTGCTCATCAAAAGGCCCTCCTTTTATTTTTAACTGTTTCGAAATAACGATACGAAGGAATAGGATAGACAGATATAAATACGCAAACATATTTAACGCAAACATGGACATTGAAGGATCGGGCTCTAACCGGATATGGTGCTGTCGTTAATGGAATGGATTTGCCGATAAAACGGCCGGATCGGGGCAAAAGGAAAGTCAGAATCCACATACTGTAAATAAACAAATAAAACGAATAACTGAATAAATAGAAGAAAAAACATTTATTTTAATTTAGCAGGGTTTGAGCGGAAATTGGATGGAGCCTCGCGTGGGGAACAGATACAGGCTCGGCCGCAAGATTGGCAGCGGGTCGTTTGGCGAGATCTATTTAGGTTTTCTTCTTCTTTCATTTCCTTTGAACCTTTTCTTTTTCCGCTAAATTTGGCGCTCTTGGTGGCTGATTGGGGCAAATTTTCAGGTACCAATATTCAGACCAACGAAGAAGTGGCCATCAAGCTTGTAAGCTTCTAACCCTGTTTTACCTTTATCGTTGTAGCGTGTTTAAATGTGAATCCTGGGGCCGATGCGGCAATTTCTGTGGATATCTATTTAGTTTGAAGCGTAGAATTGAATTGTTCTTTTTCGATCCATTGATTTCAGTGCTCTTTTTGGGTTTAGGGTGAGTGCCGATGAATAGTGGTGCCAGTGGCAGCATGTAAACCATAAAGTTTGATATGTAGCCTTCGCGATTTGTCAATTTATTCATTCATGCGAGATATTGTAATTGAGAGGCGTATGAGGTTAACACTGTTGCATGGCCCTGGAAATGTAAGATTTTTCAAGTAGAAATAGATTTAAAGCCTTGGTAGGTAATAGAAAGCTGTTTTAGGGTAAATTATCTGGAATCTTATAGGTGGGAGGTATCCAAGGTTGATAGAGTTACGTACCTCTGGAAATGACAGCCTATAAAGTTTAAACCATGACTTGTAGAATTTCGCTGCTTGAGAATATTGTGATTGAGAAACTCTGCTGCGTGGCAATAATTGCGAGTGAATTATCTGGAAACCTTGATTTGCAGCGGTCATAGCTAAGAATTCTTTTCATTGAGAGGCATAGAATCACAAAATTGTGACTTGTAGCCTTTGCAGCAAGCAAGTTTATCTGTTTTAGTATAAGTCCTGTTGAATATTATTATTGAGAGGTTTACAAGGTTAGCATTGTTTGCCTTGCTACGGAACTGGTGGCATAAAACTAATAAAACTTGATTTATAACCATTGTGTACCTGTTTTAGGGTATTTTTGGTTAGTGTTACAGTTGTGAGCCATACAAGGTCAAAGATTGCAATTCGCAACAGTCGTGATGTGTGCGATGTAGGATTTTGTTTTGAATGTTTAGCCACTTAGAGGATTGCATTGGTGTAAAGCACATGGAGTCATGTGATTGCCTTTTATGATGCATGCCACGGCAATAACTTTATTGGACTGTAGATTTTTAATATTTATCAAACTGAAAAGGCTTCTTATCTGTGAAACATTGAAAACATCGGGCAAAGACAACTTCTTTAGCAGGCAAGTAAAGGACTGATTATCTTTTGATCAGAGTCAGTTGGGCCAATTCTGAATAAACTGTATATGGTAATTATCTGTTCATCCCATGGATAATTTTCCTAAAGCCAGGTTAGCAGACTAGCTTTATGGTTAGGATCACTGTTTTTAGTTTTACTGAAAATTGCTATCACTGTGATCTCAATCGGTAGTTTTTTCATAACACACTCTTCTCTATCATGTAATGATGGCGAGTTCATTACAGTTCCTTGATTGAATTCCTGCTCTAAAATGAATTATATTTGCCTTTTATTGACATAAAATCACACATACATGCTTAAGTCACATATATGACTAGACGTTCCTATTGTTAATCAAACTAGAGAATCAGAAAATGTGTAGAAACTTAGCAATATTTTGATGACATTCAGAATGATTGCTTAAACGTTATAGCACATAAACGCATGATTTCCATCCTATTCTTATCTACTCGTATTACTTGATGCATCGGATTTGACTGGAAATCAAGATTGGAGAGATTACTTTTGATTTCCAGAAGCTATATTCATAGACAATATCAATTGTTGCTGAATAGAAATTTAGCTCATTATTCTAGCCTGCATTGCTCTAGCTTTTTTTGAAGTCATCATCAAGCTGAGGTTGCCTAATTATATTGTTTCTCTTGCATATAATGTCTAAAGTATGATTTCTGCTATATGTGAAGAGCTTGATAGAGAATGCTGGCCAAAATTTTTAGGGAATTAATATGTCTTAAATCATATTAAAGCTTCTTTGGCGGCATTTTATGTGACTTCATGTCAATTTTGCTACATGGGGATACATGTAATTATACTATAGTTAACGGTTCTAATGTTGACTTCATATGTTTCAAGCTATCAGCTAAGTTCAGTTGACTGTTTTCACATATTTTCTGTGAACGTATGATGAAAGTTTGATTGAAGCCAATTTTGGATCTTGCATTGTTGCAATCCACGCAGGAACATTTTGTTAAGGATTCAAGCTTTTTGATTCCATATGACAATTTTACATCTCTTAAATTTTCCCCATGCTTCTACCAGGTAGCTGAGTAGGAACATGCCACATTGCATCATCCTTTTATCACCATTGCTGGCATAATAGAATAAGCTATCCAAATGGAAATCTGAATTGGGTTATAAATTATAATCTGACCTCAGCAATTGTTTTGGGCTATATTGATCTTTTAGCACACATGATGAGAGGAGCACACTTCAAAAGCAGCAACACATTGAAAACCAATAGTAAATCTACAGCAATGTCATTCCCTGAATGTGCAATAGGTTGTGACTGAATTCATTTGAGGATGTGTGCTAAGTAGCACAATCAAGCATAGTAATATGAAGCTTGGATTGTACACACCATTTTCAGTTTTGTGCAGACCACAATAAATAATTTTCCATGGATTGCAAATTATCTTTGCCCAAGTAAGGGGATGTTTATACATTGATGGGAAAGATGGATGCCAAGATGAAAAGATCAATTGATTTCCAGACTTAAAATGTTGAATAGAATATGGGTACAACTGTAGTGGGTATAATAGAAACACAAGATGAGAATTTAGCATACATATAAAATTTGTACTGTAGAGCCGTGCAGACTTCAACACAGAAGTCTCCCTTTGATATATGTGTTGACAGACGTCCAATAAAATTGGATTTTATGTATTGGTAGCAAGAAGAGAACAAAGAAGAGTCAAAACAGATGCAGGAAAGGTTGAAAATATATTAGTATTGGAGAGATAAATTTTCATGTTCAAGATCATCTTAGGGAAAATTCAAGCTCGATACAAAACATGCCATGATGAACATAAGGAAATAGCAGTTCAAAGTTGGCAGGCATGGCCTGGCACGATTTGAGCTAGGATAAACTTCACAAGTAATCAAAGAAATTAAAGCCATTGAGCTATGGTTTTGGAGTCTATAGAATGAGCTAGTGACTATGCATTCAATTGAAAATTGTCTTCCATCATGAAATTAAACGAAGTTGTGGGTAAAGGAGGAAGCCAAGGGCAGCATTCTATAGGAGACTTGTTTCCTCTCTTTTAAAATCAACTTTATTAGGGCCTAAAGCTTCCCATGTAAAAGGATGGACAATTTGAAATTGATTGGGTAAGAGTAAAGGATGTTCTCTGACAAACATAATCAAACAAGGCTCCTATTATTCATGTCAGGGCATGATAGAGTAGAAGTAGTTGGACTAAGAATGTGTAATCCTTCAGGAAATATCCTGAAGTACCATAACCCAAGGCACCGAAGGCAACATTGTGCCTTCTTAAACAGTTTGCTGGATGGATTAAACAGTTTGCATATCTATGGAAAGGATGAATAGAAACTTTATTCGATAACAGGGAAATGAGTTCATATGATACCATAACAGATTTGCTGTCTGTGGAACCTTGGACCCAAAACAGACCAGAGGAGTGCATATTTGTAATGAGTTCATTTCCATGGTTAGTTTGACATTTCGAGTCCTACCTGATACTGACTTGTTATGTAGAGGATCCAAGTCTTTTTGGAAGATGTATTTCTTCCCGCATTGGGTTTCTCTTTGTTAAATATGGTCACAACTTGTTTGTGGTGATGGAACCATTTGTCTTGTTCTCTTCATTTCAAATTGACGCGGCTTGAATTCTGATTACTTGGAGGATCGATTTGTTTCTGTTGCAATTTAAGCATAGTTCTTGCTGCATTAAAAATACAGAGGAGAAGTAGACTTTAAACCTTTGTACCTAGCTTCTATGATTTGGGACTTAATTTTTTTTATTTACCCCTTTGTAATGTTAATGCTTCTTTAATTCATTGTTAGTAGTTACTTCTCATGTGCTAGGATTTCTCTGCTTTTGGCCAAGCCCCATTGACTTACTTTTGGTTATATCTGATTTTTTTCTTTCTTTCTTCCTTTTGTGTTGAGGAATATCTTGAACAATTATAATTTATGGATTATGCCTATTGTTACAAACATTGTTTATAAATCCCTGTCCTCTTGGTGGATATGGTTTTAATATGAATTTACAACTATTGTGATGATGCTTTGAGTTGGCCAAGCAGGAATGTAAGCCCATGTGGTTAATCCTGTCAAATATAGCCTTGATGAATGATAAGATCTTTGAAAATATTCAGTTTCTCTTAATAGGTAATGAACTTGTGGTTAAGAAGCTTTGAAGGCAAGATGTAGGCTTTCTGAATGGAACGGCGATATATAACTCCACAAACACAATATCAACAAAGAATATAAGATGGGCATCTCATGAGCATTGAGGAACATTGATGGAGACCAGAAGGATTGATTAGGATGCTCATTAAAAAAGCATTGTGTCCTAAAATACCAGTATAACTTATAATCCTTCCTATTTTCCTATTTAAAGAAGTGACCTTCTTAGAGGAACAAACAGCCAAGTAAGGATGCTTCTCATGTGTGGGATAGGATATGCAGGGGTAGTGGATAAGCTTCAAATCACATGCTTGCTTTTGCAGAGGTTGATCATGAATTAGTTGGATCACAAAATCATACTGACAATTCTACCTACTTTTGGAACCCCATATGAATATTGCTGGGAAAATTTCTCCAATGGGATTATAACATAATGATGCCGGGCAATAATCTACCTGGGCATTCTGTTTGAGAAACTGCAACGATTAGAGAAGAAATAGTAATACCAAGTGAGACAACATACAACTTGCTTAATCCTAATTGTATTACTAACATTAACTGATAAACTTAAGCTGTGAAAAACAAGATGGTAAGTCTCTTAATGGCAGCTACTAAAAGCCCTGCAATAGCATACAGTTCAACTTGATGAGTAGAGTTAATTGTGGTGTGTTTTGCATTGGAAGGAATCTCTGGGGAGCCTCCTAAAAAGTGCAAATTAAAAATTAGTCGTTTTAGGTAGTACCACAAAACAAGAACTCAGCTGATGAAAGATGGCATCTATAGCTATAAGAAGAGGAATAGTCAAACGTGATAACGATGAACGGGAACTAGAAGGGTGTGTGTGTGAGGAGACAAATACAAAATGATCTATATTAGAAAATAATGAACACTCTGAATCCAGTAGGCTCTTAATCAATTAGGTTACTTTTTCTATTACCTGTTTAGCAATTTATTGTTATTGGTATGTTTTAAATTAAGTAATTAATCTGTGGGTTTTCGGGAGTAATGTGCTATTTTCTTCTTTTGCATTTATCTTGTATGGCCATGTTTCTGTTTGCGCTCCATCACTAACATAGGCCAGTGATTTTCTATCTTACTGTCTCACTTTCGTTTTAAGATCATTCTGTACTTTTTATTGTGTTTGCATTTTATCTGTTTGTGTATCTCCTTGGATACTTAAGGCATTGTGTCATTAGAACTTTTCTTGACCTATCTGAGCTTGCAATTTGTAATCTTTCAATTAAATCGATCAATGTTGTAGCTGTAATCAGTTGACAACAAATAATATAAATGCATGGGAGAGCCTTAGCCTAAACTGTTGCTTTCAGTTTTGTTTTGTGGCAAGCAAATATCTTTTGTGTTTTATGTTATTACAATTTGTGCAGTGTGTGTGAAAATTGTTTCATCGTTTACATGATTTTCAGAATAATAGTGTCTTCATCCTACCTTGTTCACAGTCCATGCTGCAGGGTCTGATGCACAGTATCAATTTATTTCCAATGTATGCAGTATTGTTAACCTTTAGGAGTACCCGAAGGTTCTTAGTTGTTGCTAGGATTTTTCAGTAGGACAATCCTAACCCAGGTCATTCTGTAGATGACATCATCAGAATATGTATAGGTCCACTTATTGTGGTTCACAAGGATGGTGACATTTCTAAAGTTCTCAACTTGGATGGTACAGCCTCATTCTTTATTGAGCTCTATCTTACCTCTTTTAGAGGTTCTTTTTGAGAAAGGATATCCTTCTTATGATTATTGTTTGTTATACAGCTTTTGCTGCTTTGCATGAATTGATTTGCCTAGGTTTCATTTATGAACCGTTCTAATTTTTTTATCACTTCACTGTTTATGTTTTACTTTTAACTACAGTAACTTGTACTATTCAGTTAAATGTACCTGGTCATTTGAGAGATCTAATATGATTTCTTTATTCTTTCTTACATGATAGTAGTATCAGAAACCATAGTGCATAATTGGCTTGATAAGTATGAGCCAAAATAATGATGCCACTTACATATTACTACATTTTTACTTTATTTTTTGTGCCTTATGTGAAGGATAGCACTGGCATAGCTTAGCGAGCAGATGTCATCTTTCCTTTACTAAATGGCAATGCGGGACTGCAGTTGTCAAGTGGGAACCCATGGATATTAACGTGCCTCTATTAAAACCAATCCCTTTGAAGATCAAAGTAGCAGTATCTCCGGATACATTGTTTTAAGAAGCATCGTCACATGGTTAGATGCAGCTCTTTCTAAAAGAAACAAACATTAGAGTTGCCCCTGTAAGAAGGGGAAGAAAGTGAAGACTGCATTGAATTATGAGCAAGAGCAAGAGGGGCAAATGTGGCGATGTTGAGGACTGATGTTCCAGTGATTAAGTAGTCTTTCCATCTAAGGAAAAGTAGAGCAAGGAACATTTTCTTGGCATCTTTTTGAGACTTGTTTTATTAAATGATTCAAATACTGACAGATAAAGTACTCTTTTTTCTATGCAACAACATCTAGACAGTCTGTCAATGGTCTTAGGCTTATTTTGATTGTTTCAACTTTCTAATAGAGAAGACACAATTCCTGCTGCCCATAGGCAGGAAAAAGGGGATAATGTCCATGGCGTTGGAAGTAAATGGATTGCAGTAGGACATCTTATATTTTCATAATAAAATATACATATAGTCAGAAAGAAAGAAAGAAAAAAAGACAAAGAGATTATAGAATTTTCTATAAGTAACCAAAAATAGGTAAATGGGACTGAAAGTACACCAGTTTACAATAGAAAGATTTAGGAAGAGAGAATCCTGGAGAGGACCAAAAAGGGTAAGTGACAAAAACAAAATAAGAATACAGCTGTGGACCACTAACATGTGGTCAAGAAATTAATACAAATATCCAAATAGGGGGAAGAAGATCCTGAATAAGTATAATCTGAGCACAGAATAGAAAGGAAACAAGCCTCATCTAATATCTCAGAATGGGCGTGTCATCATTGATCACTATGAGAGGACTGACATGAGATCTAATATTGCTCATTAAGGAGTGTCTAAGCGAGGAGGGCCAAACTGGGAGATGAGGACTGACATGAGATCTAATATTGCTCATTAAGGAGTGTCTAAAGCGAGGAGGGCCAAACTGGGAGATTCTAAGGGGAAGCAAGGTGCTCGCACTAGAATCCATTCTTAACATCCAAAGCTGATGTAACTGCTGTATAATGAAGAAGCTTGTAATATGCATTTGTTCCTTTGGCTGGGTGGGGGGTCACTAGGGAGGGGTAGATCTATGTTGTTGAGGACACAAGCTCCAATATATGTTGCAGTAAAGAAGCAGAATCACGATGCCAAGGGGTAATTTGTTGGGGCATTTGAGTAGAAGTGATAAGCTGGGGCATTAGAGAAAGACCTGATGCCTACTCTGGCAAGTTTTAAGAGCGGAATGAAGACCCAGTAATGCACTTTCTAAACTGTAATATTATTGAAAAGTCACTAATGCTCAATGAACAGTGCAAGGCTGTGCGATTATATGGTATTCCAATTATCTGCTAAATTGAAATCAGAATTATCAATAAGGGTTTTAAATGATGTCACGTTGATGCTCAAATCTGTAATAAGATTGAAATTTTTTAAGAAGCCAAATCCAGCAAAGGTTATAGTAGAAAACTCCCGAATTCAATGTAGATGTTGTAAGTCCTATACTAGATGAGATAAATCAATAATATATACAATGATACTATAATTTTAACCATAATTCCAACATGAGTTACCTTTATACAGTGGGTGGATAACAATATAAAATAGTTATAATCAATGAGTGCTCTGGAAGATGGTGGTGAAGATGCATTTATGGTGAAGATGCATTTATGATATGGTGTAAGAGGTATCTGAGATCGAAAAACCCATGATATAATGACAAAAATCTCCAATGAGCTCAGTTCAAATTCCAGTGTTTTCACATTGAACACTTTGCAGCTCAGGGAACTGAAATTTTCATATTTGCTGGATGATGGAAAAAATTATTTCTATCATTTGAAGTCATTATGTGGATTTAGTATAATAAAAAAGGTGATAGGAGTGGATGGGAAAATATGATCAGCAGGGATATGATTGGTATCCAAATTTTAAATACTGTTCCCAGTAACTAGCTTGGATCAACTGCTAACAGCCTTAAACAGGTCACAGAGTTGAATTCAAGTAGTGGACTACGTTATGATTATCTGACTGAAATCAATTAGAAGAACTTCATAGCACTTGGAATCATTGAAAAAGAAATGAACTGACGTATTGGAAGAACTCACAAGGATTAGTGCAAATCAGGTGTTAAATTGCTGCTTATCCAATCATGTATCACCAGTATGAAATTTTATTGTACACAATATATAGAAGAGATGTACGATGATTAATATCTTACAGACTTACAGTATTCTGTACACAAACTTGCTTAAAGTGCAATTTGTCATTATTTTGGGGCAAAAGATAATCTTTCATTGTCAATTGTGGCATTCTTCAGCACCATTTTGTTGTAGAGATGATACACACGGCATACAATAGAATGTTATGAGGAAACTATAGATTACAGCAGGTAATTGTTGGATAATGATGAGGAAAAAGCAGACCGGACCAGAACCCACAGGTGGACCTGAGCAGAACCACGTACCAGTTCGTACCATGGCTGGTGCGGGGGTCTAAGGGGGTGAACTGGACATCCTAGGGAGAAAGTGAAAAGACGGTAAATAACTGAAACTTGCTCAAGTGTCTCTAGAAATAATGGGACTTAGGTATTTTATCTTAGGCTTGAAAATTTTACTCCATATGGGGAATTTATTAACATACACATCATTACATGAGTATCTTTTTACTTTCTTTGTTTAGTTTCTAGTTTTTAAGCAGATTATCATTTTTTAAAAATAATTGAAATATGTGATATATCAGGTTCTATGTATTTTGTCTTATTGCATGTGCCCCAGGATTTTGTTTTTAAGTCCCCTTAGTTAAGTCGGTCTCAATGGTCATAAGCAGATTCTTAGGTCTTCAACTTTATCACTGATATCTTCCTGTATTTTTGATAGTTTATTGACCCATGACTCCTGATATTATTGTGTGTGTAGATTGTATCATATTGTAAGCTTTTAGTAGTTCTAACCGCTTTATGATAACTTATTACTCAGAAAGTTTTTAAAGTTTGAAGCTTATCTGACATGTGTAGATGGTTTGTTCATGTGCTCTAAATATTTATTTTGAAGTATATTAATTTTCTCAGGAAAATGTGAAGACTAAGCATCCACAACTTCTATACGAGTCTAAGCTGTACAGGATCTTGCAAGGAGGAAGTAAGGGAATCTCTTTCTTTGTGACTTTTGTCTGTTCTTAAGGAAACATGCAGGTATCATGTACTAGAATTCAAGGTTCATATTGTTTCAAGAGTTTCTTGATTTTCATGTTGTCATTTGCAGCTGGAATTCCAAATGTAAGATGGTTTGGTGTTGAGGGTGACTACAATGTCCTGGTCATGGACTTGTTGGGACCAAGTCTTGAAGATCTCTTCAATTTCTGTAGTCGGAAGCTTTCTCTAAAGACTGTTTTAATGCTGGCAGATCAAATGGTGTGACTAATTATCAATTACTAGCTTTCAATGTATGCATATTATTGTGCAAAATTTGTAATGGTAGACCATTGACTGTGTTATGGGTACTTTATATATTGCAGATAAACAGGGTTGAATTTGTGCATTCAAAATGCTTTCTTCACAGAGACATAAAGCCTGATAACTTTCTTATGGGTCTTGGTAGAAGAGCAAATCAGGTTTTCCTTCTCTACCTTTAGATGTCCTAAAATTTTTTTTTGGCTTTCCTTAAGACCCATAGTTTTCATTATGTCTTTTGAATACTTCCATTTACTTTTGTTTCACATTTTCAAGGTTTATGTAATTGATTTTGGACTAGCAAAAAAGTACAGAGATGCAGTCAGCCATCAACATATTCCTTACAGGTGAATACCCTGCACATTGGTTGTTGCTATTTATTTAGCAATTGATCTTCTTCGCTGGATTCTAATTTTATTTGTGCACAATTGCCACAAGTAGCAATTGAAAATATGATTTAGTATTCCATTTTATGAAGTTTGTTAGGTATCTTAGAATTTTTTTTTGTATTTTAGTGTTTTTACTTTGTCCCTGTTAGGACAACACAAAATTGAACAATGTGTAAGAGTAAAGGTTTCTTCAAATTAGAAGGTGAACCTGCCATGCAACTAAAACTAAATTAAACCCTAAACATTAAAAAAATGACCTAGTTTTCAACAATATGTACATGATAAATCTTTGTGTTTTGAGCACACATTGCAAGCAACAATCTTTCGAGTTTCAAAATGGGGAGATGGGGGAAACATGTACTGAAGTTGTTGATAATGGTGCAAATATGAGGTATTATTTGAGAAATTGGTTATTTAAAAAGGTATAAGAATTGCAAGTTATCTTTTATATCGGTAAACACAATGAATCATTTCCACCAACAATGCATTGGAAATTTTCTTTTGAACATATTTTTAAATTTATTTTTTCAAAATCATGATCTAATTATCCTACTCAAATGTTGGCACGAACTCCTCATTGCTAGTATTGGTGGAAGTAGACTTAAGTAGCTAAAGGTTTTCTAAAGAGACACCAACCATCCCTGCTTGTGTAGATTGATATTTATCAATTTATAATGGCTCCTTTGGGTTTCATCCCACCTTGTTGTTGGGTTCTTCTTATACTCAATCATCTTGCAGTCATGAGATGCTCAAGAGTCAAAACTATGTATAACCACATGCCTCTATGCATTTCCAGAGGTAGACATTTTCCTCTTGATAAAGTGGAGAATTTTAGTGTAGATCAGTTCCTCTCAACAAAAAAGGAACCACAAACTTGGGACTGGAGGCAAAAGGCTAATGTGGCTGTTAGTGAATGATGCTTGTGCATCGTCCTTAGTATTGGGTACGTCAAAATTGGTCCACTCATGATGGATGATGGCAACCTTCGCTGCATTGTATATCTTATAGATGCCTTCATGAAGCCTCTCTCCACTTTAGTATTTGCCATCTGGACAATTCTACTAGGCCTTTGCATATATCACTTTGGATTCAAAGCATATGCAAACATGTGTAAAGGAGTATTGAGATTCTCTGACCTCTTATGTATGATAGGCTGAATATATTTATTACAGAATAATCTATATGATAGGCGAGCAACTAATGGTCATGATTTGCGATGAATTTGTTGTGGTTTCTCTAGTTAAAATCAGGATCAGGTTTACCAAATATAACTATCTGGATTTGGAGCTATAGAGACTTTTTGGAGCATGCTATAGAGGAGCTGTAATCTTGCTTGTGATGTCCTAACTAGATGCATTCAAAGCAGTGAAAGGGAAGCCCCTCGTAATTAATACATTGGATCAAAAGATGAGAAGAGGGGATCCAAATGCAGTGTTGGAGAGGTTTGAAGAGATCAAACATGACATACCTGAACAAATCTTCAGAAGATGGATCAAATTTAATGAATATCCTAGTTTGCTCCACAAGGAGTTTAAGTAGACTGACATTGTGCAAATGAAAACCACACATTGTGCAAAAAATCCATGAGGGAGCAGGGACATTGAAGGGTTATGATCAAGGGCCATGAGGCCTTAATCTACTAACAAAGTTGGCTTTCTTCCCATCACATGACAAATGACTAATTGACTCTCCAAATTTCATTGGCTGAATCAATTCTCAGGGTAATTTTAGAGAATGAAAAAGGGATGTCCCCAAAGAATTAAAGAGATGGATCACTATAGGCCTTGGCAGTTCTAAAGTGGCAGATTGGAGGTGGGGGATTTTTATCAGTCGTGCATTGGAAACGGATCCAACCAGAGGAGCAATACTAGGAATAGAATTAGAGGAATGGAAGAAGTATTCTCCGTCAAGTTGGCCTTTCTACAAAAATCTCTACACATGGAAAGGGATGGAGGCATTTTTTTAAGGCAAGTACTGTGCCACCTTACACTGAATCAACTGTATTATTGCTGGTAGGAGTAAGAAACCCTAGTTGTATGCGTAAGGAAGCCATGATGCATTGTATTTGTTGCAATCAGTGAGATCTAACACTCATAAATTGTTTTTACATCTGCTTCTTTACCCATCTTTGCCACATTCACATTCTTGCAACTTGTAGTAACTCTTATAAAAAATTAAAAACATATATATAAATATTAAATTTGAAATTTAACAAAAAACGGTATTGATGAAAATGAGGTTTTTGATTGCAGTCTGTAAAATTTTGAGCTTGTAGAAGGATTCAACGTAGATTTTGAGTCATACTCATTGACCCAATAACAACATTTTAAAGCTCTAAAATTTTGAAAAACATTCTAAAAATTTAAAAATTTGAAAAGGCAGCATGATTTATGCATTGACATTTGGATCTTGTTTACAGTTTACTTAATGATTCCTATTGCAATTCTAAAAGAACTGTCAAAAAATCACTAAATTAAAAAAATATCTCACAAATTTTTAAACAAAGATTTGAGTGTGAAGTCTTACCTTGAACTTGAGGTTTGATGCCTTGCTCATAAATCCGTGAGGGAAGGTGATTGATATAACAGCATAAAGGAAGATATTTTTGGGCTGCGAGTGGTGGCAGCAGTAGCTGGGGAGTTGTTCCACTTGGAAACTCCTGCAGGTGAGTGTGCATAGTTTTTAGCTGCCTAGAAAGTGTTAGAAACTGGTGCAGACAATGTCACAGACAGTCTTCATGGATGGCAATATGTGGGCCCTCAAATGGAGTAGTATCCCACATGTGAGTACCAATTCTTTGGGGCATAAAAGTGAGTGAGCAAAAAACACCCGAGTACAAGGAATGAATGTATGACATTAGTCCCAGCTGTTGACTCAATGACGAAGATTTTCCTGGAGTTGGAAATGGTAGCTGTAGATTGTACAGAAATGAGATGGATACAGACAATTGGCCACTTTGATAATGAAATGTGATCCAGTTGACCAACACTTATCATATCAACATGTTTTACTTTAAAATCTAGCCGGATTTTGTCACAATGTTATTTTATAATTTCTCTCATCTTGGAGAGTAAACGAACATGATACCTTCTGCATTGCCTATTTATTTTGCACATGTGCAGCATTTATCCCACGGGACTGTGCCTGGAGCATGGACTTGCTGGATTCCCATGATTAATTGTGTGAATTTGTAATAAACTTCCTCTAATCTGCACGTGGGTGAATTTGAGATTACATGTTTTGTATTTTTTTGTGAGTTAGGCAAGCATTCTTGGGAGTTTTTAGTCCATGCTAGCCAGCATACAAGGAAAGAATATGATACACCCTTCATAGTGCCATTGAAATTCTGATAGTGAATTTGATCTGAACTTGGTTGTATGTATTAGCATAATTTATGAATTGTATCCTTTTGTAAAGAAACAAAACCAGAGCATGTCTATTATCACAAATAATTCTTTCCCTTTGTAAAAAAAACCACAAATTACAAGGAACTTGGTTGTTAGAGAAACAGTGTATTTCTTTACGATCTTTTCTAATGTAGCTAATATACAAATAAAGACTTTGATGCACCATTCATAGTTCCAGTAAAATTAAGATAGCAAATTTGATGTGGAAATTGGTTGTATGAATTAACACAGTTTATTAAAACATATCCTTATTCCAAATAAACAATACCAGACTATGTCTATTATCTCATAATCCTTTCCCTTTGAATGAAAACAACTACAAAATAAGGATGAACAGAAATATAAAATTCTTAAAACTCCCATGTTAAAGGAAACAAGCCAAACAACTCTAGAATACTTATAGTAACCTCTTGGATAGAAAACCCCTTACAACAAATTATGGAAATGCTTTTCTATTTGGGAATATTACAGATATTGTCTCTAAGACTGAAACTGTTTCAATCAAGGTTTGATTAGGTACTGATGTCTGCTTCGAGGACGGGGAGACGACAGAAGGGGATTAAATGTTTTATGGAACATCTATCAGACGGCATCCTTATTCTCTGTTATTCTTCGATCTTCTATCTCATGCCATTGGGATCTCATTCTATTAGATCTAAACTTCTCATTTTCTGAGTGTTTGTCCTTCTCCCATTTTCATGTTGTCTACTTAGAAAATTATCCTAACAGGCAAGTTTTCAGCCCAGGAAAATGGCAAAGGTGGTTCCTTCTATTTGAGTGCCTGACCTGAAATCCATCAAAGGACTAAATTGAAGGAATTTAAAGTTTAGTCAACAATATTACTATGTGAATGGCATTTCATGATGGCATGCATACACACAGGCACATTTATGTATGTATAATTTTACCTACTTCCACACACTAAAGTATATACCCAGTTCTAACATAGATGTGTGGCCCCTAATTGTTTGGAATACATTGTTTGCTTCTTAAGTGACATTGCACATTTTTGTGGCCATGATATTTTGTATGATATCATGCATTAAACATTTCACCAGTTAATAAAAATATATAGTTTTGGGCAGTTGCTCTATTGCATTGGACACCGTATTCTGTGTATTCTTGTTCAACACATCTTTTTCTCAAAGAGCTTTTACGTAGTCCAAATGGTGGTTCGTTCTGCTTGCGTTTTATGTCATATGTCTTGGACTCTTGCCAATGGACTTGGCGCTGTTTTATAAGCTTTTTATTTATTATAAGGGATATGTTGCAGAGAGAACAAGAATTTAACTGGTACTGCCCGATATGCAAGCATGAACACTCACCTTGGAATTGGTAAGTCCAAATTGTTGATTTGATTGTGTTAATCTGGTTGATTATGGCCTGTAGTATGTGTGATAAAATTATAGGTCTTGTCCTTTGTATAATATATTTTGTCTATTCTCATTCTGTGCAATAAATTTTTTATTGTAGAGCAAAGTCGAAGAGATGATTTAGAGTCCCTTGGATATGTTCTCATGTATTTTTTGAGGGGCAGGTGAGCTGGTTGGGATGTATATAAATTATAAACTAGGCTCTTGTTTTTTTCTGCTGTTATAATTTGGTTAACAGAATTTGTGGTTTGCAGTCTCCCATGGCAGGGACTGAAAGCTGGTACGAAAAAGCAGAAATATGAAAAAATAAGTGAGAAAAAGGTTGCCACCCCTATTGAGGTAATAATTGTATTGAATTTTGAATAATGGATTATATAATTTTGGGGAATTTGTCAGATTTACTTGATTGAGATTCTATTTGACTAGAGTATTGATGCTTCTATTTGCATTTTTCAGGTCTTATGTAAATCTTACCCATCAGAGTTTGCATCATATTTTCATTATTGCCGATCATTACGCTTCGATGATAAACCAGATTATGCATACTTGAAGAGAATATTCCGCGACCTTTTCATTCGTGAAGGTTTACATATATTGCATTTTCTTAAACTATTATTTATGCAATTGGAAACAGCATAGAAAAGAGGACTACCATGATAGAGATGGATTCTTCTGGCTGAGGGTAATAGTTATAAGCATTATTTTTTAACACTTTATGCTATTTCTGGTGTTATGAGTATGCAGGCTTTCAGTTTGACTATGTGTTTGACTGGACCATTTTGAAGTATCAACAGACACAGATTGCCAATGCACCTCAGCGACCCCTTGTAAAGTTCAACTAACCTTCACATCTCATCTGTACTATTTAGTTTGATTTTTAACTGCTGTTTTGCTTGTGGTGAATTGATATGTATTGTGTTGATGACTACTCTTTTTCAGGGTACTGCTGTAGGGACTAGCTCTGCTGTAGCTGTAGTAGCTGATAAGCATTCAGGTATTGTAAATGAGATCTGTCCAAGATACCCTTTCACTTTTCCAATATTTTCAAATGGCACAAATTCGGTCAAATGCATTTTATGATTTAATCAGTATAGTTTATATACACAGGTAGTTGGAAATCGAAAGTTAAAATGAAAACACTTTACATACAATTTTTTTAAGTTTCCAGGGCAGAAAACTCTAAAAAATGATTACTTTCCCCTTATATGGAGATGACAATTTAATTGAAATCCAGCCATATTAATTAAATAGCTTCAAAGCTTGAACACAGTGATAGGAGGAATATCTTCATATTTGGAATGCAATGGTGGCGCCATTGGATTTATGGGAAAGGCAGTGTACTCAATGTAGGGGTTTCTGACAGTCATAATGCAGGGTCAAATAGATAAGCATAATTTTAAATTCAAATTATTAATTGAAGTACAATTTTTACTAATGGCATTTTAAGTTGCAGACTTCCAGGGCAGCAAACTTTTAGAAAGCATGTTTTGCGCTGGGTCTTACACTGATGAACATGATTGAAGGCCATTCATATTATTAAATATCTTCGAGTCATGGATACCATTTTATAAAGATTATTGTCATGCATGAAAGGTTAATGTTGGCATCCATGAATTAATGTGAAATTTAGTTTATGTAGTCAACTGCAGGTTTTGAGAATCATATTTTAAAGACAAATAAATAAGCAAATTTCTAAATACAAACCATTTATAGAAGTATACCATTTTACTGATGCCATTTGAAGTTGCAGATATCATCATTCTCTTGGCTTGATAACGATGCCTCTACTGTTCCTTGTACTTTTTTGGCCCAATTCATGTTTACTCATCTTTCATTTCTTCTCAGATGGTTATTTCTTCCTTAGTACTACTGCATACATTGCTTGAAGCAATTATTTTTGTATTCCTCCACCACCATAACAAACTCACTATTTTGCTGTCTTTAAAGATTACAAATAATTTAATAAAATATGCAACTTACATCCTTGTTGATGATAACTTTAGTCAATTTAAAATGTTCTTAGTGTTAACATTTTCAATTCCCAAGTAGGTTATTTTTATCACTCCTCAGTTGCATGCAGTTCTCAGGGTCAAGCTAATTTTACCAGTTTCTTTTCTCCTACCAGCAGTTCTTTGGTCTTGGGGAACCAACTGCCTCCTAGGATTGTCCAGCCTGGCCTTTTTAGCGCTGGACTCTCCCAAAAGAGCATTTTCAAATACTGCATTGGTACTCCCATGGTGATTGATGCGAATGTTGTTGGCTTCTCCAATGCATGCTGGAGTACAAACACTGAATGATTTTTGCTTCCTGCCTGGGTTGCCAGCTCATTCTTCTTCTGCTCCCACCACAATGTGGAGTACTCCCCTCATGCAGCTATTTGTATTTGTAATTTTGTACTTGTTTTTCTTTAGTAATTTTGTTTTCTTTGAGTCTAGGTTTTCCTTTCTTTCCTTAGTAGTTTTCTATTGTGACATTGTAAGTTACAGTCTATTCTTAGTCACATGTGGACATCATACAATTTTAATATCTTTATTTCTTAGCTTGGCTTGAATCAACAATACATTATTGTCTTTGGCTATATTGTGTATTCTTGGGATGGTATCATGACACCACTACTGGTGGCTTTTTCTTCTTCCATGGTTATAGATTGAAGAACACTTCTTGTAAGGGTTCCTTTTATTACAAGATTGGGGGGAATTTTCTTTATTCAGACCTTATGGGGGAAAATACCCTTTCTTTGATTCTCTGAATTCTTATGATGGATTCACATTCAGATCGAGATATACTAATGAGACCACTTTCCTCTTTGGCTATTGCTAATAGAGCATCCCATCTATCATGGTCAATATGTGCTCAGTGTATCTGCTTTGTGACAGTGTTAAGGGTCTATCCCTTATCTGCAGGTGAGGTCATGGAGGGAAGTGTGTTATTAGTTTTTTTTCTCTATCATCAGAATCGATTGCTTAAGATAACCGGTACAGGATTGATATGTCTGGTGCTCGTAAACCTTAAAGTTCCTCTATGAACATTGTCAATTTCTGCGTTTGAACCTTTCGCATTGAGCAATGATAAATGATGTTGTTTCTTTTGATTCAAGCATTGCAACATACAGATTGCATTAATGGTCTCCTATTATGATTGCCCATTTTTCTGCTATTCAATTCCAAGCTCCTATTGCTATTTGTAATTGGATCTTTTGATTCCGTGTTTAACAATTTAGATTTATGCTTTTTGGATTCAAGGTCTTATCATTTTTGATTTAGTCCATTATTTTGTTTTATGTTTCTTTATTGCTTTGTTTTTTTAGCTATATTTATATTTTATAGTATCTCTTTATCATAATATTTCTCTATCAAACATTCTCCTTGATTCTTGCTCACTTACTTTTGGTCATTGATGGACATTATTATAGTTCTGTAAATATTTTTGGACTTTCACATGTGACGGCAAATCTCAAATTGCTAATGAATACATGGAAGTTCTGACTCTTTCTAATGACATTTAAGGGATTTTTCTTTTCTGTATGATCTTTATTTTACTTCTATAGCCAAGGGTATATATTCTTGTAATTCATATGTATTTGTTAGTATGAGCAAAGAGTAAGAAGATAGATAAAGCTTGTTTTTAGTGAAAGATGGTAGCCTCATATTGTTGAAGAATGTTTAATAATAGATGATAATTACACAGGTATCATGAAAGGATCTACATACAAAAGATGCTGATAGACAAGTGTAATGGGAGTTACACTATTACAATATTAGTATTACATATTTTTCTAATATACTAATAATATCGTAATACACACCTTGCCTCCTCACCTGCGTTAATGACAAAACTGGTAGGATCCAAGATGTGCAACACATGACAAAAAGCACATGATTTAGATCTACAAAAAGTATTAAGTACATTTGATTTGGCGAATTCATCTTTAGGCCCACCTTCAAAATGCCATTTGGGCCTCCAATGAACGAAATGTGAATGTTCCAGACAATATCTCAATTGGAGACGAACTCTGTTTGGGCTGAAGGTTAATTGAAAGAGAGACTTCTTGAGTTCTGTGTTGGATACACAGGTGAAGAACCACCCAAAGGTTGATGAGTTGGAACACTTCATGAATTGGAAGGTACATTTGTCAATAATGCTACAACAATAGCTTCTGGCTTGACTTGCTTGGGTTTATGACTGGACACTGGTTCCTATAGTGAAGCATGCAGGATAGGGTCAGCAAGTTTAGCCTGGACTAATAATACTTTGAGCAATTAATATATTCTAGTTTATATCATAAACAAGGCCCTTTGTTCCATGAAATGAAACACAACTGTTAAAATTTTCTATAGTTTGGCTAATAGAGAGTAAATTTTAGTTTAAATGCGGAACATACTTGACATTTTGTACTATACCATTATTGTGTGCAATTCTGGCATCACTTAGATATTTTATTGCGTTTGACTTGATGCCATCAAGCAACTTAGAGACCCTATTCACCTGTAGTAAACTTGACTTACTAGTTCTGTTGACAGTGTATGGACGCACTTGCAGCAAAGAATGAACAACTTCTTTTACCATGGTTTGAAAACTATCAATGTAAACTTCTCATAAGGGAGTTTGATCTGTAGCTGTCACACTAGCTTCGTTTTGTGGCTTGTGGGATAGATCATATAGCTTTTCTTGCAATCATTCTTCACATGCCCACATTTTTAGCAATAAAAGCACTGTACAATTTTACTATGGGTCAAAAGGGGAGGAGAATTATAGTTTTGTGCTTAACTTATAGTTTATTTGCTCTTTTTGTTGTTCATTTTGCAACAAATATGAACTGACCTTGTTAAATGCTTGGCTCTTTGCCAATAATTTTAGATACTTAACTAAAGTCTCATAGGAGAGTGGTAGGCTGTGGATGATTAGAGTCACCATATCCTCCATGCCCATAGGTGTACAGATTGGAATGAGATGACCCCAAGGATTTTCTGTTTCAAAAGATTTCTTGACACCCTAATCCTTTGATTTTACAAATCTTCAAAAATAAAAAACTTTTTGCAGGCAAAAAATGATTTTGAAACCCTCAGAATGATACATACTTGTTGCAATCTGCAAATCTCTCAACTAACAGTTCACGTGATTGCAAACTCACAATTTTCTTGTATTAAAAGAGACTTCCCTTTCTCTAAAAACGTCACTGTGCAAATGCTTGATGAGTGACAGCTTGCGGTCCTCCCCAATCTCTTCACTACTGCATGTCTGCAAACCTTTTAATTTTTGACTGTGATTTCTCTGACCACAATTTGAATCATGCCCTTGA
>MU225633.1:228944-239693 GCA_018584345.1 Thuja plicata | reverse complement strand
GAATCTCATATTTCTCGTAATTCACATTTTCCAATGACTTCCCATTGTTGACGGGTGTTTATGCACTCTTCAACACAGAATAAAATGCACTGGGTATCCTATTCTCTCTTGAAATTAAATTGTATTTGATGACTCAAATAGTATTACCCCAAGGTTCTGGTAGTCCGATCTTGAGTGTCCTTCAGATAACTCAGTGAATGTATTTGATTTTGCTGGTATCACAAGGGGACTTACACGTGAAAGTTGGAATCCTATTCCTGCAATATTTCTCTGACAGTCTCTAAGACCTAAAACTTCAATAGCGTCAGATTTATCATCAAGAATGTATGATTTTCAATTTACCTAAATTAATTCCAAAATAAACTTCTAATTTCTAAAGAGTAGGGTTTATAAGCTAAAGAATACTAAATGAAAACTTGTTGATACTAAAGTTGAATGAGTTTTTGCTTCACCAGATTAAATCACATCTATGACAAAACAGATGCAATCTTCAGAGGAATACTTCAGATTTTCAGACCACTAGTCATTCATTAAAAATTTAGAACCATTCAACAATGCAAACTAACAAGCAATGATTGAACTTCAGTTCATAAATTAAAGGTTTAAACATACCATGCACTTAAACTTACAATCAACAAGCACCAAATGGTATTAACCTGAAACTTCATTTAGTATCATTCTCAACAAATCTTCTTGCTACTAAACTAAAAATAAATTTGAGAAGCAAGAATCCATCCTAACGTTCAAACTCAACACAAATCTTCACCAATAACAATGAATTTCTTTATTAATTTGGGCAGTCTTTTGGCAACAATTTTCACTTCCTGTTTACAATGAGAGAGGCCAAGGCCTTTTACAGATTTAACCTTTCAAATGGTTGGCCCAAATTTAATCCCATTCAAGGGCCAATATTTATCATTATCAATGACCAAAACTTGATACAAATCCCTATGGTGGTTTTGGGCTTTTAAAAATGAAGTTTGTTACAGCATCCTGAAAAGACGAACAACTTAAACCATAAAAATTAGCTAAACACCTAGATTACATCAAATCCTCCTTGGGTGGTGCGTGTAACTCATCACTCTGTATTCTATAGATACCAACTCAGCAGTAGACTTTTAAAAAGTCTCATCCCAGTCCTCCTGGGATTCCTTGAAAGCGTGAATTATCACCGAAAAGGTGGAGGGATCCCCCAAATGATCTTCTGAGAAGTTATTTTTCATTTGACTTTTATGTACATCAATATCGATTTTCCTCATTATTAACTGTTTCTCCAACTATTGTCTCAAGGGAAGTAAGACATTTTTCTTGAACATCCCTAACTGTCTCCTATACCCTGATGCATTCATCTTTAGCCTTTTCTATTACCTCCTTTCTGAAGCTCAGAGCTTGAAACCAATCATTTGCTCTATGCACTGTCTCTGCATCCAGTGTCTTCTCATCTATCATATCTAATCTGGAGTGCCTAGCAATATATTCAAATGAGGAAGAGTCTTATTCAGGAAAGTGTTAGTCTTCATACTCCGCTGTTATAATTTTCTCTCTGAAGGCATGCCAGAGCCATATTATGTGTCTGCACTAAACCTTCCAAAGTCTGATTTGTCTTAACAATAACATCACCTATCCATCTCTTATTAGTCTTAGCGATGCATTTCATCTTTTCTAATTCATCAACATATTGCTTGGAAAGGACCACGGAAGGTCCCTCAGCCTGCTGGATTGGATTGACTAGATTTTTTGATATAATCCTGCAATTCTTGCACCAGAACCTTTAGCTTCTTCCTCTTTTTTTAATCTTTTCAGAATTGTCTCTACCAAATTTTGTTATTCCTTAACTTCTTTTTCTTTTGAGGTAGGGCCTAGGTTGATAGTAGTAACATTCTATTTCACAGGAGTGATATCTTCCCTAAATTTGTCAATCATTGGGGCAGCAATATGTGCAATTTGGGATCCAGAACTATCCTTGGTGATCTTGCAGTACGTCTTAGTCTTCTTTCTTTCTTTTTCGTTTGTTTATTCTAATCAAGAAGTCCTCCAAATTAGTAGAAACAGATTCAATCATAGGCTTCTCTTTAAGTTGTTCTTACAATCAAGTAGGGGCTGTTGATTGCTCCAAGTTTGAATCAAATTGCTCTTGCTCCCGAGCTTCCTGAAATATTGATTCCTGCCAACCTCTTTGCTCTCCATTCTTTTTTGCTTCTTCTCTATGATGCCCTGATTGCTCCCCTTTAATAGTCTCCGCTTCAGGAGGTACAAAGTTCTGGATTTCTAACTTCTACAGAACTTCTTCTTCTTACTCCCTTGTTCTGCTTCATTACCATGTTCTGGGGCAAGAATTATTGTATCCTGGTAAGAAGCCCTCAATTGTTCTTCCATATCCTTGAAGATTTTCTCAATATTATCAAGTTTAGGGAAAGGTACAGTCCCTTGAGAAGCTGATTTCCTTTGGTATATTGTTTGCTTCTTCCTATCAGGGGAGATTTGCTCATCTTGCTCACTGTGATCATCTGAGATAGTTACCACCTCAGCCTCAACATTGTCTTGGGAAATAGGGGTAGAAATGATAGACATGGTTGATGTTGATAAAGGAATTATAGCAATAACTTGCGTTTGAGAGGGAGTTGTAGGAGGTATTGGAGAAGAGGAAGTAGAAGAGGGTTGAGTCTTTCTTTCCTTTTGCCTCTTTGCGTTTGATTCTTTTGTGGAGGTAGTTACCTTTCTTTTAGGCTTTCCTGTAGGTCTTCTTTCTGTTGATTCTTTTCCCCTCTTTCTTTTCTTGGTTTCTACTTCATCAGCTTCTTCTATAGGCTAAACTTCTTCCCAATCTTCCTCTTTTTCTTCATCAGATGACTGGGAATCCAAGTCTCCCTTCAAGTCGTATCTCAGAGCTACATCTCTCTCAACCAATCTAGTAATTTGAGTCCACTTTGCGGTTAACTTAAGTAATTTATAGGCTCATAATTATGATATTGGATGCAGTAATTTATATGCTCATAATTATGATATTGGATGCAATCCTTGCTATCCTCAGCCTGATCAAGAATTGAGAATGGCCTATAAATTCTATTATCTACACAAATATTTGGAAAACTTTCTTTTTCTGACGTCAAATTCATTAAGGCAATTATCCCAATAACCCTCAATGTGCTGCTTATGCCTATGTTCTCTCCCAAAAGCCTTTCTGATGATATGATGGGGATCAAAATTAAATTTTACTGTATCTGTCTTGAGAGTATAAATTGGAATTCTTTATCAGATTTTTCTGCACCTTGTCCTGAGGGACTTCTATGGAATTACCCAACATGATAGGGTAACCCACTCCAGCCTTGTGCCTATCCTTCTGAATCTTGTCATATGCAGAAATCTTTCTTGATATTTCCAACATTATGATCTTGTTCATTGTATGTCTTGGAAGTCTATATGGTCTGCTCGAGAATCCTTGGATTTTGATGTATGTGAATTTGAGAATTGGATATACCATGAACCCTATTTCTTCACCGACTCTATTGCTTCCGAAGATAAATCTTTTGTTGATTCCTCCTTGTATAGTTCTCATTATTTACATCAGAAAAGCATCATTCGCTCTCTTGAAATGAGCAGTGTTATGAAGGTGCAACTGGGGATAGCATATATAGACATTGTACTGTCCTTCTTGATTGCCAACAGCTCCAAGGCATGTCAATCCTCTATATCTGAAACTCTGAGCCATCAAATACACAAGATATGAGGTCATGGTGAATGTGTGTTTTTTTTCTAAATTCTTCAACTGGGCATCTAAGTTGTCACTGATTATCCTCGCCTAGTGAATCATCTTCTTCCCCATTGAGATCTCTTTTATGTAATAGAACATCCATTCTTCAAAAGTAGAGGCTTGTGGGTAGCCCATTACCCTGCTCAATAAGGTGATGGGGTCTCCATATTCATTGTGAAAATCAGACCTATAGAGTCTTTTAGGCATTTTGGAGTAATTAGGTCTTGGCTTGGCTAGCTAATGAGCACTCATGACCTCCAAGCACTAGTCAGGTCTCTGATGCAATATTTTTTTGGTTTGATCCTTCTGACCATAGGCCATGAACGAGTGACCTGGTATGTTGAAGGCCTCTGCAATGGCCTCCTCTGTGAGATTCACCAATATTTTCCCATCTGGAGCCATTGTTCTCTTTTGATCAAGTAGGCAGTGCTTAGCACATTTCACCGCTAACTTGCAGCATTGGACGGATGGAGAGACACCTGCTACTTGCACAATCCCATTCTTTACCATTTTCTTTGCCATCTTAGATGGATTTTGTCCGTACATCCTCTCCTTGAAATCTTCTATATCAATGTGTCCAAGGTTGGTGTCTCCAACCTTCCTCTAGCGTGAGGAGATCTTCAATTTTAGGGGATATTGTTGAAGTCGTACTTCATTTTAGCAGCCTTAACAAATTCCCCACTTTGACAAACTGCATTTAACCTAAAAGGTGAAAACAACTGAAGTTATCTCATCGGTATTAGCAAAGGGAACGAACATCCTTGAATCCACGATATATAAGTTTTAACTCTACCCTTCTAAAAAGTATTGCGATGATTTTAAGTCTGATATCACACTTGCATCACATACTCCAATCTAAACTTTTATGCATTTTTGGAAGTTACCCCTACCTTTTGATTTTCGGAAGATTTCTCAGTTCTAGATTTCGGGGATGTAAATCCAATAATGAAATTAGAGTTTAAGGCTTATTTGGATTTTTCCTTAATCTCATCTTTTCCCAACGAGAACTTTGAGAAGTCATGGAGGTTTTGGAACATGGTCATCTTCAGCAGAATTTCAGAGATCTATTCCTTGTATGGAATTTCCAAGATTCACCTTGCTAGGGAATTTCAGAGGCTTCACCCTGCTATGGAATTTCAGAGATTTAAGCGTGTCAGAGATTTGCAGAAGTTTGGTAGTCAAGGAATTTTCCAATTTTCAGGTCCAACAAGGATTTTGGAATTTTAGAGTGGCCAAGGAATTTAGGAGATTTTGGACTTATAACAGGGAAATTCGGAAATTCTGACTTGCCAAGGATGTTTCCAGAGTTTTATGCTTTCTCCAATTTTCTTTTTCTTGGCAGAATTCTTACTCCGTCGGTGGATTTTTCACCTTTCATGAATTTTTCCTTTAAAATCTCATTTTTCTAACAGTGCAAAAACAATGACCATGTTTTTTGAACTTATCACTATTGTTTCCAGATTTATGTATCAATTTTAAATGTTTTAACTTAGTCCAGTCCTGACATTTTTGAGGTTTAAAGCATAAGTTTCCTAGGGTTTTAGCTATGATTATCTCCTTATACAAATGGGAATCTGAACAGTTTGGAGATAATAATTGCCTTGAAGTTTTTTCTAACAAAACCCTAGCAATAAGCAAATGATAGTTTTGACAATTTTGAAAGAACAAAACCGAAATTTCAATCATTTGTGTGAAAAAAAATGCTTTATTCGCTAAAAATCCATGGTCAAAAACTGCAGTTTAAACTTAGAAGAGGCGAGGAACTTACAGAACTGTACTGTGCTAATAAAACAATGGGGATTTGGATCTTTGTTTGAAACCTGAGATCAGTTCATTGCCTAATGCTAGAAAGTAACGATCACTTCAGTGCTTGAGTGGGAAATGATGATTTAGATTTGCCTGAAAGCTTGAAATTTTTTATAACTCGCTTTGAGGAAACCCTTTCATTCCTGTGCCAACGCTTCCGAATGCAAAATGAAACAAAAACTGGACTCACTCACTTGGAATTCTAGAGCTTTGCCAAAGTCGGGGATTTTATTCTATTTAGGAGAGTTTCAGAGATTTGGGTAAGACGGTGAATTTTTGAACTTCAGGAATTTTGGACTTTACCCCCTACGTGGAATTTTGGGATTTTCAGCATGACAAGGGATTTTGGGATTCTGGAATACTTGGAAATTTTGGAACTTCATCCATGTTGAGGATTTTCAGAGATTAGAAGTGGTCAGGGATTTTTGGCATGTTAGGAATTTTCCTTAAGAGACTTAGTTCCTGGACAACTTTAAACTTCCCCCCCAAGACCTTTTTTGCAAAGAATTTCAGAAATACGGCCCTACCAAGGTATTTTTGGACCTTTGATGAGAGTTTGGACTTTTTCATGGTGATATCAGTTCCTCAACGATTCAATTTTCCCGAACATGCAACTTTTACCCCAACATAAGCCTCTTTTGCTTGACTGATTGACTTTAGGACCACTCTGCTTGAGCAATGACCTAAACTCTCTTGCCCAAAAAGACGAAAAACAATCTCCCTCCTCCCCACCAAGGGGCAGAACTGGAAATGTCGATACAAAAGACAAAGAAGCACACTGCAAATCGAAAACAAAAGAGAAAGGGGGTTCCTATTTCAGACAGGGCGTGTGTGCAAGGTACAACACCCATGTGCTTGACCTTCTCTTCCGATTTTCTTTTCTGGATCAAATGGTGTTGGCTCTAGTACCAATGTTAGTGTAAGCAAAGAATGAGATGAGAGAAGAGGCTTGAATATTTCAAAGACGGGGCAGTTTTATTCTATTGATAAACAGCCTGTAATAGGCACCATTTGCGTAGGCTATTATGATGAATATTACAATTTAAAGATGCTAACAGACAAGTGTAATGGGAGTTTTACTGTTACATTATTAAATATGATTCTAATTTAGTAATAATATCTTAAAAGGGCTTTTGTTTACTTTCCTTTGTACTATTGCTATTTACAATTATGTATCTAATCTTTTTATTAATAAGCAAAAGGCGACTCCAACATCTTAATATATTCATGATTGTATTTGTCAGTTCGACAGCGTAACATTTAATTCAAATATATTATTGGTCTCTGCCAGCTTATTTTCTTGTTTCAATTTGTTTCTATTAGTGGATTTGCAGTATGATATGATTATTGATATGTGCAGGTGGCCAAGATGGGAGAGACAATCCTCGTAACAGTGCAGTTATTGAAGGTTTACGGAGAAGAACCTCTGGACCCCTTGTCAATCCAAGTGGCCCACCAAAACATAAAAGCTCAGCAGCAAATGAAACTGGGACTGGAAAAGAGGTGGTCAGTAAAGCTTATTAAATCTTATCTGCATTGTGCAAGTGGATCTTATTCAATTTATTTAATTTTATTTGGACAGTCACATCCCAAAAGATGGCAGTTAAAATATTGTTTCGGTAAAAGTAGTTGGCAAAGGTAGATCATTTGGCATTTACAATAACACTGTCTGAAAAAAAAATTAAATTAGTTCTGCAGTAAACTAAAATAACTCTAAAGTCAATAAGCAGCTCTAAAGGAAATAAAATAACTCTTAAGCAAATAAAATTAAATAACAATATTAGTAAATAAAATAGAATCACGATTTAAGATATCTATACTATGGTATATTTCATTTGCAAGAATAGTTTGAGCTTACAGGAACTGCTAAAACAGCACATTTTCAATGTTTGACAATGCTTAGCATTAAGGTTTTCAATTTCTTGAACAATAAATATGGAAAAACTTTCATAAACCCCTCCCCCCCCCCTTGTTTTCCTCTTTCGACACCATTGATGGAAGGAAATGAGCGATTAGAGTGGTAGGATAGGGGACAAGTTGTGTGTGACCTAGTAAGGAATTTCTTACTAGCACTTGCTGTAATGTTGCCAATAAGGGAGTGACCAACATGTTGCCGAAAACAAAATTTTATGAGGTTAGGCCAATTTAATGTGGAGCTGATGAATAAAATACTTGCCAACATTGTGTAATGCCTACTTATCCCTAGTCAAGCTGATCTGTTGTAGGAATTGCTTAAGTGGTGTTTTGGGAGAATACAATAGAAATGAAGTGTAATGTCCCCTGATTGGGGTATACCCAAGTTTGCTCAAAAGTAACAATTTCACAACGTAATTTGTTTAACAAAAGTATTCTATAATTAAATCATATAATACCTATTGAACTTTCCATGTAAATAAGCAATTAATATCACATACTTAAATCAATAGCTTCATTTTCAATAATCAACCATAGTGGGGATTGGTGAGAGGAATGCATGAGAGGGCACCCAAAACATTTATCGTAACTAAGCCCAGGGGCCTGATATAACACCCCTTGGACCATAGGTGACAGGAATTTCTTCTCCATCCAACATTAGGGTGGCCTAATTAGAGGGGGAACCCGTATGTGCTCTCTCAATTCTGTCATATTATTAAGCCATACATGATTGCTTCTATTTTTTAGTTTCACTTCCCACAACCAACTGTTATAGGGGTTGGAGAAGAATGCACGGTAGGGCACCCAGAATATCTTCTCCATCCAACATTGGGTTGGCCTACTTAGAGGGGGAACCTGTATCTGCTCTCCCAATCATGTCTCCTTACTAACCTATACATGATTGCCTGTAGGATAATAAATAAATTAAATCAATAGTTGAAGAATCAAGATAGTTTAGTAATTCTCCCTGCTAACTATCAAAATACATATGAGAATATATATTAGACAATAACATCACATTGCATACCACAATACTCGTTAGTTCACAAGTCTGCTGTTTCCTAAATGTAGATTTTCTACATCAGATTTGATCCTCATTGATTATCTGATGCACCCTTTAGGATCTGCTATAATTCTATCGTCAAGGTCTGCTCCAAATCAGCTTGAAGGTCTTCTCTACTTCTGCTTTATATCTGCTCTTAGGTCTGCTCAAATTCTGTTTACAGATCTGATAAGAAATCTGCTTTGATCTTGCTCTTAGATCTGCTAGAAGTATTTGCAAAAATATGCATTTGATTAACCTGTCTCTTCTCACACAATTCTGCTGGTGTACGAATAATATATCTTTTTTTCTCCTTTTATCATTCCATTTTTTGTTATCCTTTTTCCCTGATTCCTTCTTCAAATGATTTGTCCTCATATTTATATCTTCATGTGAGGGTTACACCTTTTCATCAATTAAAGAGACACACTCCTCCATAATGGAACACTGCCATTTATTTTTATGCTCTTAGATGACCACCGCCTATGTATTGTCATGAGTTGGCCTCCTTATTATATCTTAGGCACCTTGGGTCGGCCTTAATAAAAGGTTAGGTTATAGCTTTGGATCCAGTCGACCTCTAACAAGGAGGTGTTAATATAATTTTTTATATCTGGTATGTCTGTAATAAAATCCTATCTTTTAATCTTAAGTCAGCCCTAGCTTAATTTCTATAAAGGCCACGATCTGAGTTTTGGAAGAATGCAAATTTAATCGTACAAGGGCTGTGATCTAGTATTTTGGCAGGGGATATGACATGAAGATTGTGGAACCATAGAAGAAAGCTGTCTCCTAATATCTAGCAGTTTGTTGATACTTAGCAAAGCAACAACTGAGTTAACATAGTGGAAAAAATGTAGCTTTTGGAAACAATGAGGGAAGAAGAGAGAATAACATGGGATGGGGTGCTCACTTTAGTCCTGTTACAATATGTTCTTCCAGGTGTAATGCAAGCTGATGGTGATCTATCATGCTCTACCAAAGTGTGCCTTGTACTCTTTTCAAACCCTACTGGCAGGTTGCATCCCTTTCAAGTTAACAGATTCCCTATCTAGAAGCTACTATTGGAAGAGGATGACTATTTATTGTAGGGTTATTCGTTAAATAACACCCATTCATCAAGCCAAAAGATTTTAAGAGACAGTTCTACATATTGCCCACACTTCTTCTCGTTGAACCTATTCAAACCATAGACCAAATGGTGTCACCTGACCATTGCACCAGAGGGCTGCTTTGCTATACTCCCATGCCATGGAGTCACTAAGAGTAGAAGGTGGAGATCCTAGAATGAGTAAGTGCTACTCCCTTCATTGAGAAGACGACTTTCCTTAAATTGGCGCATGAGATTGGCTTAAAGTTCACTTCAACACTTAGGTTGAGCTTAACCTCCTTGTTGTGGCCTCAACCTCTGGCTCTCCCTTTCTCGAGAGTCTACAAATGCGATCTTCCTTATGAATTCAATGCAATCATCTTAAGATGAAAGGAGTACATGAAGCTACCTCAATTCCTTAGCCTTTTCTCTCTTTTAGATGATCCAAGGCAAGGTTAATGGATTATAGGAAGCTACCTCATTTTTAAAACAAACATCATTTTGTCTTTTGAATAGATATGGTGGATCACATTGAGTCGTTAAATCTGTTAATTTTGGATCAGATTTATAAGTCTTTTAAATTCTTTTATCAATATATTATTTCTTAATATATGTGGTATATATATCCAAATTGTATATTTCTTAATTCTTGAATTGTATGTGTCACTATATTTAAAACAGTCTGCAGCATCCTTATAAATATGGGGGCGATAACCTTGGGGAGTCACGCCCATGATGGAGCATGGCTCTTCGTAGAGTCATGGTCCATCGTGGACATGACTCGATAGTTAATCACAGCCCCTTTTAACAATTTGGATTAGTTGATACTCAATCGACTTATGACAGTCGGCATTTATATGTTTATTAATAATATATATATATATATATATATAATATAACATAACATATTTCTAAGCAATCATATAAACAAAAATATATATAGATTATTAACAATGTAACATATATGAATTAAATTAATCATAAATGTAAATTATATATATAATAATATACCATTCTTTATTTTTTTTTTTTTTTTTGATCGATAAAAGGCCGAAGCCCTGAAGAATTTTTTATTAATATAAATAAATATTTTACAGTGTGACCCCACTCGCTGCAGGCGCTGGTAGGAAAGAGCGGGGTTGAGAA
>MU225633.1:209279-228844 GCA_018584345.1 Thuja plicata | reverse complement strand
CCAGACCCCCCATAGAAATAGGTTTGCATAAGTTGTCCCATTTGATTAGGGCCAATTTCTTATCCTCGGCAGAGCCTTGCCAATAGAAGTCACGCATCATCTTATCTAGGTCCCGCTTGATGTTAGTTGGAAGGGGAAGAATGGACATATGATAAGAAGGGATAGCTGACAAAACTGATGTAATCATAGTGGATCTACCAGGCTTAGTGAGCCATTTACCTTTCCAAGAGCTTTTCTTATCTTGAACCTTCGATAGTACTTGTTTCCAAAGTTTGGAAGAGTGTTGACCCTTATCCAATTCTATACCTAGATATTTACATGGAAAAGTACCCCGTTGATAACCAAGGGTATCACAGATATCCTTTTCCATTCTTTATTATTAAATATATAGATACTTTTAATATAGTACGTCATTAATGTTCTAACTCATATTATCTGACTGAAGCTACAATACACAACACTCCCTCTTAGATAGGGAGGATAAATAAATCAATTCAAGAGAGCAACACAGTTAATTTGTGAAAGTTTTATTTTAGATATCACCTCAATATAATATCAGAGATGATCTGACCAAGAATATCAATTCTCATGATATTCACCATAACTAATAGATTCATAAAAATATCATCTTATGATATTGGGAGTATTGGTCACAGAATACTAAGTCGGATGATATTCTCCAAATACTCAAGAGTAATGGCCTACCAACATCAAGTCTCATGATTCGTCTAGATATTAGATTACACTCTTCTTGAATGCAGTGAACTTTTAGTCGATCGAATTTGGGAAGCTTGGAGCGAGCATGTATTCCTTGTCTAAAGTCTTCCCATGACATAGGGAGTCCATTTATTGTTACCATAGTTAACTCTTTATTATCATAGATGTGACCAATTGTTGATAGTTGGTTTCTTAATTCTGTTATCCTCATAAAGTATGAGGTAATGGTCTCTCCTTTATTCATTTTAATATTAGAGAGTTGATTTTTAAGAGTAAGGATCCTGCTAGTGTTGTTGATCTCATACATGTTTTCTAGGGCTTTGAACATTTCATGTGCAGAGTCTAACTTTGTGATAATAGGTACTTATTGTCCTTTTCCCATTGACTCTTCTCGACATTCTCATTAGATTCAAGAGGATTTTCTACGATTGTATTTAACTCATTCTTTCTTAGTACTAGCATCATTCGTAGTTTCCAAGATTCAAAATTTGAAGCACCTTCAAGTCTTTCTTCAAGTCTGATTCCATTTACTTTTCTGTAGGTACACGGTTTCTATAAAACTGATCTTGATCTTTTAATCTTATCGGATCTTCCTTCAAGTGGTTAGACTATATAGAAGGAACCTGACTCTGATACCATGTTAATTTTGGATCAGATTTATAAGGCTTTTAATTGTCTTTTAAATTCTTTTATCAATATACTATTTCTTAATACATATGGTATATGTATCCAAATTGTTTGGGAGCAACAACTAGACAACCATTGTGGAACAAGCCTTTACTAGCCAAAGGCAAGTCCTTTCAGCAAAAAGGACAAGGCAAACATGAGGAGAGTTCCAAAGGAGGCTATTGCATATCATTATTGTGGTAAGCTTGGTCATATGAAGATGTACAGTAGGAAATGGCTGGCTGATGAAAAATCCAACTAGGGAGGGTCTCAGCTAAAGGACCATGTTGCAGAGCATATAGAGCATAATGACCATGTTGCAGAGCATACATAGCAAAAGGAGTTTTCCTTTTATGCGTTTATGGCTAGACGACTAATAGACCATGTCAAATCATTTGCTTGGTACATTGATTATGGAGCTTTTTGACATTTTACACACATGAGAGATTAGTTCAGGAGGTACAAGGCTTCCTCTGATTTAGTGATCTTCGGTGGAGGTAAAGAGTATACACTTGTCGGCAAGAGAAACGTTCAGATTACATCTAGTGGGATAAATCTCATATTTCTCAATGTTTGGGAAGAAGACCGTAGAGGAGGCATGGTCTGGGAGGAAACCAAAAATCAGTCACCTGAAGGATTTTGGTTTGACAACATATGCTTGGATTCCAGATGCAAAGAGGACCAAAGTGGATTTCAGAAGCCAAAAGTTGATGCTTATAGGATACAATGACAATCATAAGGCCTTTTGTCTGATTGATGTGGACACTGATTGGCTTACCTTTAGTAGAGATGTTTTTAATGAGGAATGTCGGCCCTTTCCGCTCTCTTCTCCCATCCAGCATCTTGAAGATCAGCCTCTACAGACTAAAGATTTGAGTCTTAGGCTTCGATTAGTTCCACCCAAAGGGAGGGATTTCAAGGAATATGAATTCGTGGAATCTCCTAGGCACAATAGTATGCCACTAGATTTCCCTTAGTATAAATTGGATCAACATCTAGATGACTTCATTCCATGCAGCCCATGTTATGATCTCCTGATTCTGAAGAAGATGGTTTTGCTTTCCGGCCTAAGTGGTAGGAAAAGCTTATCAGTAATTTTCGAGATGATGAGCTTGTTGAGGGTACATCATCCAGATACAAGAGCAAGAAGAAAATTGTCAATTTTGCTCTTATGGCCAACATTTAGAGTGTTTATGAGCCCTATAATTATTTAGAGGTGAAAGGGAAACTTGAATGGGAAAAGACTATGGAAGCTGAGTATCATAGTCTTTTGAAGAACAACACTTGGGTTCTGTCAAATCTTCCACCATGGAAGAAACCATTGGCTGCGAATGGGTCTAGAAAGTGAAGTACAAACCTGCTGGAACTCTTGATAAGAAGGCATCAACAATGAGGAAACCTTTGCCCGTACAACAAAGATGAGCATTAAATGGACGTAAAGAGTGCCTTCCTCAATGGTGATTTTGAGGAAGAGGTTTTAAGGTTGCAGGCAATAGACTGGTAAAGGTTCTTTATGGCTTAAAGCAGCCCCCCTAGGCATGGTACATCAAGATTGATACTTATTTGGTTGCACATGGCTTTCACAGAGTTCTTCGGAGTCCAACTTGTATGTCACAAGCATTGGTAATGACGTCATTCTTCTTGTCATCTATGTGGATGATATCATCATTACTGGTAATGGCTGATAGTTGCTTGAGCAAATCAAATTGAATTTGTGTCAGGTGTTTGATATCACTGATTTGGGACTTCTCTGCATATCATTGTAGTTATGCTGTTAGCTACATATTTGATTTCATGACAACCCCTAAAGTAGAACAGTGGGTTGCAGCGAAGCATATATTGAGATATGTGAAAGGTGTTGACTTGGTGGTCAACACCTCCTTAGGGACTCGTGACATGGCTTAACACCTCTCGTGGGTTGGTTTAAATTTGGCGTTCATATCATTTCGAGTTATTGCCATAATGACAAATGATTCCAACAATTGGTATCAAAGCCTTGGGTCAATGGTACTAAAGGCTCAGTCTGTGCTGAGGGGGAGGTTGTTGACTTTGTGGTCAACACCTCCTTGGGGACTTGTAACATGGCTTAACTGCCTCTTGTGGGTCGGGTTAATTTGGCATTTGTATCAGGTGTTGACATTTCGAGCTTTTGGTGCAACGCCAAATAATTCCAACAAAGGGGACACCTTACTTTGGCATTTTGTACAACATAATTACAGACCCTAAGCTGATTGATTTTACAGACTTAGATTGGGCAGGTTCAATTGATGACAAGAAGTCTACTTTTGGGAATGTCTTCAGTCATGGTATAGGTGCAGTCACATGGAAATGTTAAAACAACATTTGATGCAATATGGCTATGGAGAATGTTTTTTGACATGAAAATGTTTGAAGCAGGGCCTTCACCCTTGTTTTGTGACAATAAGGGGTGCTAAAACTGGCTAAGAATCCAGTCTTCCACGAGTGTACCAAACATGTAGAGCTACATTGTCATTTCATCCGATAGCTTGTTTAAGATGGAACCGTGATTTTGTAGCATGTTACAACTGAGGACTAGACTACACATTCTAAAGAAGTCTTTGAGCATGGACAAGCTTGTAAAATTTAGGTGGCAACTTGGTGTAGTTAGTAGAGTGACCATTAAGGGAGGGTATTAAAGTATTATCATATTTAATGGTCATTTAAGTATTTTAGAGACTTTCCTTGTTTCTTATATTAGTTTACTTCAGTTCATGATTGTTTCTCTTATAGATACATCATTTGTAATTTGTTTAAGGAACCTTCCCTCTCATTCATTATATATCAAAATACAATTTCATTTATCACCCAATCTCTACAACCAACAAACCTTTTAGACGAGTCTAGCATATTTTGTTCATGGATTAAGATAGGTTGAGGGAATGTTTCTCCGTCCCTCATCTAGCTCTTCATGGACTAGAGAAGCTCTATTTTGACACTAATTGTATACAAAAAGAATAGATAGTATTTCATCACCCACTTGAGGAGGGCCACTCAAATTATGTATATAGCTTGGATTACAACCAACCTCGACACCTTTCATTTTTCATGTTTATGTATGATGCATGCCCTTATCATATCTTTGTGCATTAATAGGTCATAGTGCTAGAGCCATTAATGATGTTTCTGTATGTTTTTATTTGATGAGTAAAGAAATGCAATGCAATGTGGGTGCTTTTTTTCCTTGTTTCTTACAAAGGAGCAAAGGAAAGCTTGTGGAAACTGCTTCATTGGGGAATATATTTTGTTATGATTGGGACTCAACAACAAAGGAAATTCAAAGCAGAACACGAACCTCTGTCTTTTGATCTCTTAAGCAAGAACCCTTTTATTCATTAGATTTTGTTCAAGCATCTCATGGGGTCCCAAACCAGACTCTCTTGAATTTAGCCTTTGTGTGTAGATCTAGGTCGAGGGATGGGCACAACTACTTTATGATTATGGAACCAACAAGGATATATTGCCTTTTCGGTATTCCATCCTTTCTTGTTTTAGAGCTTGACCTTTTCTTGTTATAGGGATTTTCAAGGAGAGGTCTTGATCAATGGGATTACAGGCTAGCCTTGACCGAGTCAACTTTTATTATGTTCTCTCAACTAGTCCCATCCCCCCTCACCTCTAGGATTAATTGACTGCTCTACAGTCAATTTATTGATCTAATAAGGGCCCATTTGGTGCATGGAATTAATTTATCCAAAATAGGCCCATTCTAGGATAAGGACCTATTCTCGGATTATTAATCTGAAAACGAAAGCTGGAATAAGCTATTGTGCGTTTGGATCCCATAATGTGGAATTGGAATAAGGATTATTTTTCATTTTTTAAATTAATTTGAATATTTTTAACTTATTAAAAAATTATAATAATAAATTTTTTTTTTTACGAATTTTAATTTTTGAACTTATTATTTTTGTTGCTGGTTTTTTAATTAAAATATATATGTATTTTTAACTTATTTTTAAAGTAAACTATGTATTATTAACTTAGAAAAAATAAGATTATAAAAAAAATTATTTTCTTATAAATTTTTTTTTTTGATCGGTTCAAAATTGATTTTTTGAATTATTAACTTTAAAAAAGGAAGATTATAAAAAAAATAAATAAAAGAAAAAAATTAATCAATTAAAAAAAATATAATAAAATAATAATAATAATAATAATTTTCCCACAAAACCTAAAGAACCGTTCACGCACGGACCCGATGACTTATACATTTTGTTGTAATTTCGAATCCATGAATAGCTTATTCTGGAATAAAAAATGAATTCCAGGTTTTTTTGGAATTAATTAATCCAAGCATTAGCCCAAAAATGGGGATTAATTTCTAATTCGGGAATTCAAAAATGGCCACAAACGACAAATTAGTTTATTCTTGCATTGAATAATGACTATTCCAACGGGCCCTACTTCTTTGCACTTTATTTCAAAACCTTGTTAGAATTAGGATCAAGCACTTGCATTGCCAAATCATTCACAAAGAAAAAGTTGATATCCCATTGAGTGAATTGTGTAAGTCCCCACGTGGTTACCAACGAAGTGGGTGTGCAGTCTATTTCCTATCATACCAATCCATCCTTGAGATGGGTCCCTTGAGTTCAAATTTCAAAATTTGATTATAAAATCCACTTGTACCTAGAAAATCCATTTCTCATTTACTAGACTTTGGAAGCATAAAGTTTCACATCTTAGTGTTCCTTTAGTTGAATATTAGAAGATGGCGTTTAAGGCACATTATTGTAGATGTGTTTTTGAGCTGTAGAAGATTGTAGTACTATTGTAGAGACATTTCTATGAGTTGAAGAGGTGTAAGGATGTTTGCAAGTAGATCAAGTCAATGCCCATATGTGAGATTTTGCGATACATCTGGCATGGCTAAAATTAAAGTCATGAGCATTGGACCAGAGTTTGGCAGACAACACTTTTTAGATGTGCCTTAAAGCTACTCTTTTCATTTTATCTATGCAAAAGAATCTCACATGCTTAGAATCTCCAATAAAGCATGGGAGTTTATTGAATTTTAGTAGCATATCCATGACATTCTATAGGAGGCTAGTGCCAAGTACAAGCAATGCGACAAACATCAAACGGTACATTTCTCAGATACCATTGTTTCGGGGCATAAGTTCAGAGAAACATTTTCTCATAGGTCTATCCTCATCTATGTGAGAAGTGGTGTTACACAAAGCCCAATTTTAGAGCTGTTGGCCTTTTTGATGGGATGGGAGTAAAATGTGATCAACTTGGGGGCTCTAGGATCCCTACAGATCCCTTCAAGGATTTGTGTTGAAGGGTTACAAGTTACAAGTTACAACCTCATGTAGATAAAGGGCAAAGCATTGCTGGTGCATGTATTGGAAGAAAATAGAGTGTGTTTCCTGAATCTCTATAGAGGCAATGAGATCTCATAGTAAATAGGGCATTTGAAGAGGAAGTGTTCCTTAGTCTTGACCTCCTAGATGGAGCCAAGATGGCAGCTTTGGTCCTTGCAAAGAATATGATGATACATCTCAACTTGTAACTAGTGGGAACACCCCTTGTTTGGTCAATAGGAAATGCTTTGCATAAAAATAGGATCTTCCCCCTATAAGAAATGCTTTGCATTAAAAAAAGCTTCAGGCTGAGTGGCATAGGAGGGTAGATCCAAGTGACCTGGATGTAAGAGAGAACTCCTTTGAACTCTACCTTCCATCCTGCCTCAAGTTGCCTCAAGTTGTACACTATTATCAACTTGAAGGGTTTTAATCATATTTCCGACTTCTTATATGCAATTAGAATAACAGCTTCTAGAGTTAAATCCTAATTGTTCGTTTATTGACAGGACACTTGATAGTGTAAAAAAAGATTGAGGCTATCTTATCTATTCAATGTATAAAGCTCACTAAGAATCAAATAGATGGGAAGTTTACACATTTGTATTTTCAAGAATTAAGTTGACTTGGCATGTTCATTTTTCTGGGTCTGGAATGAGTCTGTGAGTCTTGTTACTGTGGATGGATGAGCTTTTTTTTGTCAAATTATTTTCCTGTGTTGGTCATCTGTTGACCCATGCATGTTTGTAAATTTTCCTTGATATACGTTTTCCATTGCCTGCAATTGGTTTAAACCACATTATTTTTGTAATAGCTTTTAACATAAGATCTATTTAGGTGGCTTCAAAATAGATCAGAAGATATGGAGTGTTCAATACTCAGATCTCTTCTTTTAGCAAAAGAACTACTTCGATAATTTGTTAATTATTTGGATTTTTTTAAAATTTTCCTTTGCGGAACAAACAAATCACAAATCAAGATGACATTCTGAATGTTACTTGGGCATCAATTGAAATTAAGCAAAAGGAATGTGGGAGAACTTTTTTCTTTGGCCATCAGTTCATGCATTAAAAACTTGCAACCTTCAAGTGCACAGATTGCTCACACTTTTGGTGTTTAATACAGATTCTTGAATTTTTTGCCATTAAGTGTCTTTTTAATTTTGTCGCATTTTGACCTCCATAAAATGCATGGCTATGACATTTATCATAGCTATGACATTTATCATAGCTAGCCAATTTGGATATCTGGAACATTGATTTTGAAGGGCATGCCTAAGGAGTATTAGAAATTGCAGGTGACTTTCACCAGGTCATGTTGTCCTCAATCACAATTGATACTTTGATGATAAAGCTGTGCTGTATGACTCGGCATTAATATTTGCAACAGACAAACTTAAAAGTCACCTTAGAGCAGGACAAAACCTCTTGTATGTTACTGATGCTTCAGTGCAATTACTACACCTTTCTCTCTGACAAATGAACCAGCATCTCCTACACTGATCCCAGAACCCAATCCCCATCCACAGTTTAGAAATCACACAACCAATTGGCTGAAAAGGAGTGATCTCCTCCCTCCCTCCTCATACACTGACCTTCATATCTGCTGCACACAAAGAAACAACACAGATCTCAGAGAATATTTGTTTGACTTGATGACCAGCAGCTCAAACAACAACCATTTGCCCATCTTTCCTAATCAAGAAAGAAAATGGCTGTTTCTGCAAATTGAGACAGAGTATGACATTTAAATCAAAAGTACCTGATATGCTACTTGACTTTGGAGACCAGTTGGATCTGTTGATGTATTTATTGTCGTAGAATCATAGACAATCACTCTTCACAGTAAAAGACAGAAAATTTTGAACTCAAAAGGGAGGAACTGTCAGTATAGTGATAAGACCACCATTGAGTGCCTTAAAATTGATGTTGGTGGTTGTACTGTGTGTGAGAACACAGATTAGTAATGCAGCAATTTCATGTCTATTTAGTTTCCTTATTGGTTGGGGGTAGGAACACCTTGAAAAATGAGAGGCATGGGGTATGAACTGTTGTCAATTAGCTGATGAATTCTGTTGTCTTTTAGAGGAGGAAGAATAAGGAGTAGCAATGAGATTAGAGAACTGTAATTACTAGTATTCTGCTGGTTTCATACTCCATTTGTGCTCTTCGCTATCTTCTCAGTTGTTGAAGTAAGAGAGTGATTGGTTTACACCACCAAGCCGGTTTTCCCTAAATTAGAGGTTCTCAATTTTCTGATGGTTTCATACTCCATTTGTGCTCTCCCTTATCTTCTCAGTTGTTGAAGTAAGGGAGTAATTGGTTTACACCACCAAGCCGGTTTTCCCTAAATTAGAGGTTCTAGATTAAACTATTTTTTCTTATTGTGTGGTTTATTTGATTCCTTTGAGTTGTTTCTGTTGTTTGATTATAAATTTATAAGGAAGGAAGTCAAAGTGAATCACTCTATTTTACATTGTAGTGATAGCAGCAAGCATTGTATAATATCTGTGCGGAATTTTTAATATGTTTGTTTGGTTTGGATATTACAGACCATATCCTGTCAATATCAAATGGCTATTTCATGGTAGTGTTTTTCACAGGTGGGCCTGGTCCATGTAGAAGCTAGGGCTGTCTAAGAAACCATAATAACTAGCTCTCAACCCCAACAGAGGATCTGTCAAGCACAGTACAAATACAATTAGGGCTGAATTTGCTCCCAAGTCAATATTGGGCAGAATTCTTTAAAAATAGGAGACTGTACAAGAACATTTATTAATATTTATAACATTGGAGCTAAGTTACCAAATTCTTCCCTGGCAACCCCAAAGTCTGGTCCGGTTCTTGCAAAAGTCTGGTCCTTATCACATTCTTGCAAAAGTCTGCCCAAATTCTGTCAGACGAACCCGACATGAGTTTTGCCGTTTTTATGGGGAATTTGGACTAAAACATTAATATATATGGTGGTGTATTTTGCTATGTTGCTTTACTATTAGCATAGTGGTGTATGAACTTATTTGCTGCTGCATATATATATATAGATATATTCACACACACACACACACACATATATAACATATTTTTTTGTACGAAAGAACCCAAAACAAATTCGAACCCACCCCCCAAAAAATTTGAAAGAAATTCGAACCCGAATCTCGAACCAGCAACCGAACCCGAATCCGAACTGGCAACATAGCATTGGAGTGACTGGAGAGCCAGGGATTCTGAACTATGCAAGGATCTTTATGTATCGGCCTTGAAAAGCGAATGACATACAAAATTTGGCTAGTATTTACAGGAATTTAATGTGTTTATTTCTTTAGTGATACACATAGTAATTTGTGTATTAGAAGCCACCATTTTGACAATAAAAGGTGCCATCTTACCATTGGCATGTACACACTAAATTCGATGAACAGCCTCTGAACATTGGACACAGAGTGGATACCATCTCCTCCACTCATGAGTAGGATATTGAAGAGTACCAGATACTACTCACGTTAGGAAAGTCAATTCTCTAACATGCTTCATAAAATGGCACTAATTATTATGAGGAACCATAATTTACTATTTTACCACTGTTATTCTAGTGTCTTATTGTATGCCATGTAAGCTTATTGCTATTATTGGGATAGTTAAAACAGGTGTCCCATTTGTTGGTGATAACTGAAAGTCTGACAGGTGTTTTAAAGGGAACTATTCCCTTTTTGGAAATTGAGAGGTAGCCTCATTATCTCAATGCCAATACCCAGTTGTTTCAATGATGGAGCTGTAATTTCTTTAAATCATCAATGACAAAGCTGCAATCTTGATCTCTCTTTAATCTCATTTTCAATGCTATAATTTTTTCGTTATTTCTTCGAGTGAATTCGATTCAATGGGGTTATTTAATGCACATTGATAGACACACTTACCCTGTTAACAGGAGTTGCGATCAAGCTTCAAATTTTGAAGTCAAAGCCGACCTGCCAAGGAAAAGCAAAGGCTTGTTGAGCTGGACATCTGACAATGACTGGCAGTCAAACTATATGGCCAGAGCATGTCGCGTCCTTATTGTTGGCTAGTCCAGCCTATTGTGTGGCATGGCATTCCAATGTTCAGGCCTAATAAAGCTTAATACAAACTCATATTATGGGGGGAAAAGATTGGATTTAAGTCTTAATTTCAACTGATTTATTTTATGTATAAATGCTTAATGCTTACATATGTTTATTTTTAGTTTATTATGACATATGAAGGAAGAAGATTGTCAACTTCAAGGTGAATACTTTTTGATAATTTTATACTGGCATGGGATGCAATCACTTTCAACATTGATAATTGATTTGCATTGTACACAAGTATAGCAAGTGTTGGTGGATCATGTGTTGTCATACGTTCACACTGTTTGAACTTTGAATATTACAAATCATAGAAAGAAGCACAAAACTACAGCTTACCTGCATGGTTTCATGTATTCTGTTTGCTGTGTCAATTTCATCATTGACAGTTTGTTTCTAGATAAAGTGTCACTTCATGCCCAATGTTGCCAACCTTCGCTATTTGCAAACCACCCACAGTGGTGTGTTCGTCTGTAAATTTTCGAAAGCAAAAAGTTAAAAAGAAAAAGAACAAGACATGCTTCATTTTCTCACTGACATCACAGTTGGATGATTTTGATCAATATTAAAAAATGCTAACATAACAAAAATGTTTGTTGTGTTTTTGAACAGTTGACATAAATCATATAATGCAATACTGACTTGTGACTGTATTCATGTTTGAAAGTTTTTTGTATCTCATTCTATCTATTGTTTCAAGACTTGAGAAAATGCACTTCTGTGAAGGTGTTTCTGATGGCACCTTTTATTTGAAGTTTTTTTTTACTATGGAATTGGTTACTTAGTTTTATGTGGACATATTTTCTATGTAGTTATGGTATTTCTCATAATGATTTGTTTTTGGAGATGCAAAATTAAGAAGTATGCAGATATTCAGAGTTTTACCTATATATTATGTTGCAGTACCAGGTACTCAGTGGGTACTCAATGGAGAGCATCATAGCTAAGGACCTTGATTTAAAATTTCTGATTTTTGTTTCAGTTTTTTGTTTGCGTATCAGCTTGCTGTTTATCAAGCTTAATTCAATATGTAATCAGTTTGAAACTTTGATACAATACTGATTAACAATAAACTTTATTAATGTTCAAGTCAAAAGTTTATCATTTGCAATATGTCATTGTTATATGATTTATGATCTTCTTGTTCATGTTTAAAGTTTGCCTTCTCTTTTATGCATCTAAACATTTAGCGTATATTATTATTACAAACATATTGCAAACTGGAACTGAAAACAATACATTACATCTGCAAAATATTAAATTATATTAAAAAAAATTGACGTATCCAAGTACCCCCGTCCCCATGCAACCTTGCCTCTATATGATGCAATTTTTTATTTATGGTTAACTGGTGCTTGCATCCTTAAGAAATTCCTCGGAGTAAATTTCAGTGCTTTGGTAAACAGTGTTTTGTAGCAGTAGAAAGAGTGCTTTGGAACTAGGTACTCCTTTTCTACTAACTGTGGGATTCTTGAATATTGTGTGTCAACTTTTTGATCGTATTGCAAATGAATCATAATGGTATAGATTCATGGAAACCTTTCTAGACATTTGCTCATTAGTTATCACTTTTTAGATTTTTCCCCCTTTTGCAGGAAATTCATTCCTCTTCTTGAGTGCCTTTCATTGTTTTTGGATTCAGAACTACAAAATTTGGCATGATCAAATTTGGAGCTACCAACTATCAAATTTCAGTTTATGCATTCCCTGAAATTAAATGGTTGAATTAATCTGGTGTTTTGCCTCTTTGTGGACTGATATGTTGGCTAAAACCTACCATGGAATTTGGACTTGCAGATAAGTGGGCGCACAGAGAGGCCAGAGCGTGGCCATTTGTCTTCTCTTATGAGTCAAGGTGGTAGCACATCAAGACGAGTAGGGGTTTCAAGCAGCAGGCAACCAGTTGTGTCGGAGGCTGATTCATCCTCTCATCTACGTGGAGCTGAAGTGAGTCCCATAGAACCCAAGCGATCAGGTTCTGGTAGGATCATGCCAAGTCCTCGGAATTATGAAGCTACACTAAAAGGCATGGAAGGCCTTTCCTTCGATATGGAAAAGAGACAGTAAGTCTCGAGTTCAGGGGCTGGCTTTTGGAGTGCTGATATTATTGGCATTTGAAAATTTGAAGTTATTGCATTGCAAATTTGTGAGGATATATTCATCACTGGAAAACATTGTCAAAATGGGCCAGTTTAAGGAATATGATACATTTTGAAATTCCTTGCATTGCATGTTTATTTTCATGGATATCCAGGAAATACAACGGACATAGATTTCATGTCCAAACAGTCAGAGTTTGGACTTCTGTGCAGCAGCACTGGCATGATTGTTGGGTCTTGTAAATTGGATGTGTACATTATTGAAAAATCCATTTCATCTGGCCAAATTTGGAAATATCCTTTTTAAGCGGACATGATGGAATATAAACAGGTACGTGTCTGTAAGGTTTTTATTTATGACCTTACGTTTGTGCTACAGAAACAGTTTGAGCAGACTCTGACTTTGAAAATCTGGTTTGAGAGTAAAATAATAGTGTTTTGTGTTTCAAGTAAGCCACATTAGAACTTACCTTTCTGGCCTGTTATTGGCCTTATCAGTTCCTATATCAATATTAATAGGTGCGCTTTGAGAGAATAGTCTGGTAGCGTGCCTAGGAAGATTTGCTTATATTGGGCGATAAGCCTTAGAATACTGGATTTTACTGTTCCTAATTTCTGGGGATTATCTCTGGTTGCTTAAGAGCAGCATTCCTATGTTGTGGGAATTATCTGCTGTTGCTTAATTTCATTGTTCCTATGTTCTGGGACTTATATCTGATTGCTTAGTCTCACTGTCCGATTATCTCAGAATTAATTTTCTACTGATTAAAAGCATTTGCATTTGCTAGCTGTGGATTATGATTCAACATAATTAGTTACCCGCGTTCAATGTTTTTGCTTGCACATATGATATCAATGTTATGATAGAGATTTTGCTGTTTAACTTCTCATGTATCAGCAGGGGAAACATGTGAATGCTATCATGTGGTTTTAGCCGGAAGAATGCTACCTTGTTTCAATAGAGTTAATGATATGCATGTAGTAACGTCCTTTTTCTGTTGTTCAATAAAGGTTGTGACCATCACTTTGAAAATAACGCTGCTGAGTAGTAGAAATAGTGGGGGCATAGAACGGTAACCGTCCAAGTGAGCATTTGATCAAATGTGAGAGAAAGTGTGGATTCACATTGTGAAGATTTGTTTATTGTTTGTTTATATATATTTTTTGTTTTATGTTATCTGGTTACATTAGTTATATATCCTTTAATCACTGTTGGTAGAATTAATTGAGATTTGCACAAGTGAATATGATTTGTTTTTTAATTTGAAGTATCTTTTAAACTATTAATACTATTGTTGACTATAGTATTTTAGTAACTATCCTTGAATGAAAAGTACTGGTGTAAATGCTTTTACGAATTGCTTGTTCTATTACAATAAAGAAACACTACATGTCTTGTTCGCAAATGGGCCAACGTGTCATTCAAGTTTTTTACACCGTTACTTAGAGTACTAATTAACTTTGGATCTGCCTCAATTTTTAATTTCTACAGTCTGGATGTTAGGCCTTACAAAGGATTTTTTCATCCCATATCAGACATAATTTACATGCCCATAGCAATGTCTTGCAGCCAGATTATGAGAATCACGATTGTTGAATATGCAGCTCAAATATTGAACTCGGAATCCATGAGTACAATTGTAAACAAAACATGTTCCCGATTTCAGTGTTCATACAAAATTCATACCTCAATAATTGAGGCAGACTTGCAAGTTGAATAGATCAAACTACAGATACTAGGGATGAGGTTCACAATCCAGTGCTTCCAGCAACCACTGTCAGAACCTGAATTTTAACAAATAAACTCATCAGTCTATTAACAAATAAACTCATCAGTCTATTATCTGCAGTTTGCCACATTGAACCAAGTTTCTGGGCCCCTTGACTATGGAAAATAGGTGTGGCAATATCTTACACATGGTAATTGTGAAAATCATAGATACAAGACTTGCAAGGTTTTGTTTGGACTCGGCAAGTCCAGAGCCTAGTCGTCTCTACCGAGTTTGCAGAGACTGGGACTCGGACTCAGCTGAGTCTAGCCAAGTCCCATCCTTTAGCCTTGCCAAATTTGCTAGACTTCGTAGACTTGCCAGAGTCTCAAGCATGGAACTTTGCGGCCACGACGAGTGAATAAAGGCAAAAAAAACATGTTTCAATACTTTTTACTTATCCATTTTATGTTTATATTTGCCTCCCAACCCTAAAAAGTCCATTTTATTGTTTTCAAACACTGAGAGGAAAATAGACATTTGAGCAAAAATATTGAAGAGTTAAATGAAGGATTTTGAGGAGGCCTCTACAAATTTGAAGTGTACTTTTTCCTTTTTTTGGAGCAAATTTGAAATGTAGGTTTTTTTTTTTTTTTTGATTTTATTTTATTGTATATTTGTTTTAGTTTTGTTTCCATTTATGTCGAAGGAAAAAATAAGGAACTCTAGTTTTTTTTTAAATTTTAAATTTATTTTTTAATTCAATTATAACGTGTAGAATTTGTAGATGCTGTATTTTTCATTTATAATATATTTTTGCATAATGTCTCATCCCATCAGTAGTTGTAACCCAAAGGAAGACCCAACTAGAAAGGATAGGGCTTGGAAACATGCTATCCCCAAATTAAAAAAAAAAAAGTAAAGTGTTTTCATTGCAAAATGAAATATAGTGGGTAGGTATTAACTAGTTGAAACATCACCTTAAATATCGGGGGCATGATGCCAAAACATGCAAATTAGCACCCATTTGTGTTATATGTGAAGTGCAAGCTCAATTAAGGGAATTGAAGAGAAAAAAGAATTAAATCAAAAACATATGGAAGAAATGATAAACATTAGTGGAGAGGCATTTACAAGTAGTGTGAGTGAACATTGGACGTTAGATTCGTAAAAAGAAATTCACATTAGATTCCCTTTTTGTTTCATGCAGCTGCCAACTATCTTAATGCAGTGTTCCAATTTGTTTAGATTTCAAGGTTGATGAAGAGGTGTTGAATGAGCTCTACAAAGTTCTAGAGTCAATATCACAAGGATACATCTTTGCATGAGAAATATGCAAGAAAAATTGGACACAAATCATGTCAAGTAAAAGTTATTGAAATCATAATTTAAATTTTAAGTCTTAAAATTTTCTATTTATAATTCTATTACCATTTTACGTTGATAAAGTCAAAGTTTGGTGCTAAGATGCCAAATTTACAAAGCATTGCAGTTTGTATCTTGAGCCAGTTATGTAGTGTTTCAAGACGTGGGTGCAATTGGAGCATGTTTGAGCATTTACACTTCAAAAAGTGCAATATGTTGGTAGTGCAAAGGTTAAATAATCTTGTATTTGTTCATTACAACCTTTGACTTTGTCACAAACAGATCTTGGGCATTGACACATCTCTTATCACTTGGAGGAGATTGATCCAGAGCGAAACATGAAGACTTGTAATTGGTTGATCAGGTGGATTGAGAGGTAGAGACTGCCACTAAGACAGAGCTGACACAAGCAAATATAATGGTTGCAAAATCATCCAAGACCTATCTTAGGTGCACATGTAGGTAGGGTGAGGGGTCTAGTGGTCACTAATATAGGCTTCTTTGAGCCTTACTCTAGCTTTTATTTTGATATATGTTTTGAACTTTCGATACCATGGATTTCATATTCCATGAATTTTGTAGACATTCGACAATATTTATATTTCTAATTTCTTATTTAGTTTAAACATTTCTTTGAGCTAAAGCTTAAAATTTGCATTTATACTTATGTATTCAGTGTAAACTTGTGTATATGTTCAAAGTAGCTTCTATTGCGAGTTTTGGTGCGAGTCCGAATAAAAAATCAGCTTGTTGAGTTTGAGTTGAGTCTGGGTCTTGTAACACTAGTGAAAATAGAGTAGAAATTTTTAATCATGATTTCTTTTCTTAATTAATATCCTCCTAGCAATAATGCAGGATGTAATTAATGGAAACAATATTCTTGTCGTAATTGTAGATTGAAACAGTGGATTGGGAACTTCAATTGGTACACAAGTCCAATTATGATGACATTTAAATTATAATTGAAGAGAGGGTGTTGTTTCATCAATTTAAGTGGTTTACTAAGACAATATTGTTACGTATATGATCCATAGACCTTTGAGGTGAACTTGAATCTTTGGCACATTTGATGTAATTGTTGGCATTAGACAAGCCCTACTTTTCACACTTAAGGCAATACCGTATCATTTAGTGGATTACTAGTTAAAAGTCTAGAATTAGGATTGAGAAATAAGTTCAAAATATATCAATTGATTTAAATATCCATTTTAAAGTCCATTTTACTCTCGTTAATTGATTTTTTCCTCACATGAGGTTTTGCACTTCTCATCTTGTACCTTCAATTAGGGGGGAGATTTTTTCCCCAAAGGTTTCCTCTTCTTTATGATGCTACTTGGGTACCTATTATTAGGCTTTGATGTTGGGACCCACTTTTGTCCTCACATAATCTAGACTTGGGGTAGGGGGAGGGCATTGGTGTCTGTTAATTCTACTTAGGTTTCTTTGAAAGTAAGACATCCCACCCATATATGTACCTCTCCTCTATCCAATTCATTAATCCACTCAATACATTCTTCATTTGCTTCTCATTTGTTGTTTATATTTGCACAGTGTTCCTAACAACGATCATAGGTATTTGGGTACTTAGTTATAAAACTAACATTGTATAAATAAAGGTGATGTTTCATTGAATACATTTTTATTATCTAGAAATTAATATCCTTAATTTATTTAATATGTTAGTGTCACATCCTCATTTTTTTTTGGTTCAATCTTGAGTTATCTGGGATCAATATTGAGTGAAATGAACTCAATTTGAAATATGGAATTTGATTGTAACATGCTAAAATTATTTGATAAACGTGTTTTAGTAGATTTTATTGCCTTCAATTTCTTTAAGGTTAAATGTTTCAAGTGGTGTTTATGAAAATATTTTTTTTCGAGATTTCCAACTTGATAGGTAATTGTGTTTTCATGGGCCAACACCCTTGTTTGGGTTTGAATTAACGATGATGAGAATTTTCAAGCAACATTCGCCAACATATATATGGATTATGTGTGAACATGGTTCTTTTCTCCTTTAGAAAATTGAAGTGTGCTCTAAATGATATTTTTATTATCCCCCCTACACACACATTCCTACTTTAGATTTTGTGCACATTGAATGTCTTTAAGCACTGTGAAATGTCATATAAGCATGTGAAAATTTGGCTTGTAATGAATAGTAAAAAGGGGTGGAAAAGCTATAATTTAGTTTTGGAAACTCAAATTTTGGGTTCATTCCACTAATCCTTAAGCTTGAACTAAGTCAATCTTAAATGACACTAAATGAACCCAAGAACAAAAATAGTCATGTTGAGACAGTGAATATACAAAATTTAGTGCAAATGAATATACAATAATGTGTAAGAGTAAATAGAGATGGATAAGGATTAAGCTATGAACCAAAAATATCACAAGACCATGACACTTGTTAATATACTAAACAATAGCTTCTGGTTATGATGCAAAAAATACATACACAATCAAAACCAAAAGCTATTGTTTAGTTCTAATGTATTGTGGATATCTTATAACTTTGAACTTGTAAATATATTATTTCTCTCGAGAAATTTTATCAAGATTAACATAAATCTATATGTGAATGAAAATGGTATAGAAATTTTACTATTATAATATGAAATAATGACTTTCGATTTACTATTAAGAGTTGTTACATAATTATATCAATAATAATTATTATTAGATAATTAAATACGAGATTGGTATATGAGAGGTAAGTGCACCAAGATGTGATACAAAAGGGGGTCTTAAGGTGCCACTTTTTTTTTTCTCCTGAAATCAAAGTCTGATTTCTGACAAGAAAATGAAGATAGTTATGCTCAAAATTTGAAGATGCAACCATAATTTGTTGAAGTGCTCCAAATCTACTTCTAAACTATATATTTTTTGAAAATAGTGAAGATTTCAGGTTTCGAAAGGGTAGCACACAAAGTCGCTTTATTTTATTTTCAAACATAATATAGTGTCTAGTGTGCTTCCCCCCTTTTTTAGAATTTCAAAATAGATTCAATGAGAAATTAGCTAGCACTATGTAGTTTATGCTAGAATTTTGGGCTAATTTTTTAATGAATAAATGTTTTTATACCAATTTTCAAAATTGACAGATCCTGAAAAGAAAAAAATTGAGTGTGCTCCCACAAACTTTTTGAGAAGTAATAAAAATTCATTAGTCTAAAAATATAATTTGTTTCAAAATTTGACCAATGAGTGCAATACAATACCTAAAATACCACATGTAGTTTTAGGCACAAAACATACACACTAAGAAAATAAATTAAAGATGAAAACCTTAACATAATCGTAATGTGAAAACATTATATGGTTATATAGCTAAGAGAGATTAATGTCATCAGAGTTATTTTTAAATTTTTCATCGAAACACATGCAAACTTGGAGAGCATGACAATGACAAAAAACATGAATTTTTAAAACCTTTTCAAAGAACATGTTGGAATTTTCCAATGCAAATCAAAATGAATAAAATGAAAATGTAATGCATTTTTAGAATGCTAGAGTCAAATTGCTCTCTCTCTCTCTCTCTCTCTCTCTCTCTCTCTCTCTCTCTCTCTCTCTCTCTCTC
>MU225633.1:179850-209245 GCA_018584345.1 Thuja plicata | reverse complement strand
GGGGGGGGGTGAATCAATATTCTCTCAAAATTTTAGATTTACTTTACTTACTGCATTATTCATCAATCATACCATTCAAAAAATAAATGAACACGATGGAAAACCCAAATAGGAAAAACCACGAAGAGGGTTAGCTCTCAATATTGTATAGCTAGTTATATAATATTACAATGCTCACTGCATGATACACTACCCACACACCTCGCATGGATTCTACGTTGGCCATCTTAGTGAAGTCTGCTGCTGACAAATACTTGTTATCCCTCACCATTGTCACACACTACCCGAAGAAAGAGAGAGAGGCCCACTACCTAAGGCTCATTACCAAAAGAGAATACAAAAATTAACTATTACATATGCATTTGATGTATGCTGAAGTTAGTTCCCATGTAGTACAGATTTGAAATACCTCATCAGTCCTTTTCTTGTTTGCACAACCTTCTACTACAAAAATTTCACAGGATTATATCTTCTCTTTCACATATTTTCTCACACATCTATATTTCCTTCAACACATGGATATAGATATATATGCAGTCCAAAACTTATTTCATGTCGGCTAAACACACTGGAACCAAGTAGTTGGTTGAGGTAAATTATTACATGTTTCATTTAGAATATACTCTGAGTTAGCTGCCATATGTCGGCAAATTTTTTTTATAATAATCATATCCAATTGGTTTTACATTCTTCATTCAGTCCTTGATCCTGTCCCAAATTTGTAGAACCAAAATCATTCATGCAATGAAGTGCGAACCAACTGATCAACTGTCATGTTATGAATAAATATAGTAACTAGTAGATTGGATTATCAGACCAATAAAGCAATCCTACCAGAACACTAAAGCTCGTAAACACCTGAATATAGGTGTACATTAAGGAAAGGGAAGCAATGTAATGTAGGGAATTGTCCTCCTTTCCTCAAAATACAAATTTAGAAGGAAGATGACCCAATATGCTCAAACTGGATTCATACACTGAATAGGCCAAATGGTTGTTTCCTCCTTCACAAACAATGGAATTTTGTGAGAAATTTGGATTTGAGAGAAAATGACATGATAATGCAAAATAAGAGGCTAAATAAGCTAAATTGACAAGATTCAGGAGATATATACTGACAAAAAATAGACAGACGACTAAAATGACTTGGAACAAGATCTAGAAGAATGTACTACCTTGTAGTATGAATTTGGAGTGAATTCGCAGGGGACTAGAATGCCCTGAGCGTTTTATTCCTGAGAACACTTTGTAGAAATTCACCGTGTCCCCTGTGATTCTGTTTGAAACTTTCATTGTCAGTCCGACAGATCCCGTACTTTTTGGGTTAGTCCCGACAACTGTGCCACTTGTTCCTGCACAAAAAAATGGGGAAATGGTTTTGGAAAGGGGTTTGCCTTGGTCAAACCCCTATTTATCAATCAACCTTGAAAATGAAATGAATTGCATAAAGGAAAGTATGTAAATAAAAAGGTAAATGCTAGATCTACCTTGTAAATAAGTATACCTTCATGAACGAATGTAGAAATTGTACATATTTATGAAGATGCTTGTATGCTGCTGAATTTTAGTTGAGTGTTGACTTTGAATCAAGGATGCCTTCTCAAATGCTGAATATATGAATGCCACTGCTAGATCTTTAATGATGTTATGATTTATGAACACTTTCTATGAAGGAAGAATGAATGCAGATGGAAAAATGATCTTCTTTCTTGGTTGAGATATCCTCTACTTGGCCACCATGGGAGAGAATCTTTCTACAATGGAGAATATTTCTTACAAAGTACCTTGGATGCTTGAAGAAATGCTAGATCTTGGATTCTTGCCTTCAAATCTTGAATTTTCTTGATTGAAAAATTCTTGAGTGTAGATGTCATATGAAAAATGAGGAGAGATAGGAAATTTATATATGTCTCACACATTTGCGATTTAAAATTAACTTAGGCCAACCACGGGATCTGATTTTCCCACTAAAACACTACAACAGGGCCCTAATTCAAATTTGAGCCCAAACATGGGGAACACAATGCCTTTGGCATTATGTTACTAGGAACACAATGTCCTGGGTGTTATGTACCCAAGAGAATGAGCCAAAATTGAAATGGGAGATCGGGAAGATAGGGAATATACCAGAAAAAGGGGAGATAGGTAATTAGATCAAGCATAACAAACATGAAACCTTGAAATCACCAAAATGAGGCCTAACTGAGCATTCAATTATGTTGATTAATTGATGTTTATCTGATGGAGATCGAGTGATACCGAGTGTCATGATTGTAGAAATGGTTAGATCTGTTGTTGTTTTGTCATTGATGTCAAACAATTGATTAATTGATTTTTATTGTGTTACCATATCTTAAGAGGAGAAGTTAAATGGGTGACAAATACAAATCAAACAATGATGAAGTAATGATGTTTTAGTTTTTTTCTACTGTATATTTGATGCTATCAAATTGGTATGTTTGATTGATCAAGTCGGGAACTACAATGAATTAAGTTATGACTAAAAGTGATACTTTAGTGAGCTAGACTGAGTCAGTCGGTAGAATGTAATGTGAGTCAGTTACAGTTATCAAGCAGTGATGAAGTCAGTTACCCAGTTGCAGAGCAAGTTTTACCGAGTATCAGGAACCAATAAAACTTATTCACTTTTATCCTTTATTAGATTGACTAATCTAATTGCATGCATGGAACAAAAAAGTAATAAACATTCATAACACTTGACACAACATTTGGTTACCCAGAAACCTTCTAAATAGAAAGTAAAATTGGGGTGGGGATGGTACCCACAAGATTTAGAACTGCAGTAATAAATTTGGCCGGTTAAGGCTTACAATTGACCACTTATGATGGTCTGCCATCTTAGGAGCAATAAGGACTATTAGGTCCACCTTGTGAAAGGATTTATACAATACAATAAAATATGCACTCTATTAGGAGATTTGTGAAGGACTGTTAAGTCCACCCTATTAAAGGATTTTGACTGATACACCTGTTAGGATGAACCAATGAATGATCTTCTATGCAACTTTGATTTGTTGAATAAGATCCTTTAAAGTAATAATGATCACCTAAATTTGATAGATGAGTCTCTGCTATTCCTTTATACTGTTGTAGCCTTCTAATCAATCTGCCACTTCATATTCGCATTTGTAATATCCATTCTCTTACATCTACTACATTTGGATAAACAAAGTATCTTACATATATATATCTATCCAAATCAATTACCCCCACAAGTCAGCTACTTATCATATTAATTAGTATCAAACAATATGTACTAAGTCGGCCCAATGCTGATACTTGGGTCCAGTAATCCACTCGGGTGATATACTGACACTCGGGTGACACAGTAAATTGGCAACTCTGGCACTCGGTTGACACTGGGTTCTCGGGCCACAATGATCAATTGGAGATGGTATGCTACTTGGGTAACACTGGTGACTCGGGTGATACTATTTTGAACTAACTGCTCGGTTGACACTACAACTGCTTAACTCGGGTAACACTTCAAGCTGTTGGCTCGGTCAACACTGTAACCATATAAATGACTAAGTGTTTTGGCACTAATTGAAAACATGTATTTCCATAAGGTCTACAATCTCCCCCTTTAGCATTAGTGACAAAAACACTTATCATACCAAAAAAAAACTCTGATCAAATTGCTATGTCAAAACTCCCCCTTTCCATGTGCTTGGGTACTTGCTCGGTTTTTACTACTGCTTTGCAACTCGGTTACAACTGACTCTATTTTTGATTTTCCAAAACTATTTTTGTAACTCTGCTATATATATCTTCATCTTCTCTTTGTACATGCATTTCCTCATATATATATATATATATATATCCTATCTTTCCCCCTTATTTTTGACACAAATGCCAAAAATCATATCTACAAGGTAATACCAAAATATGAAATGAAATCACTATGTACCTTTAAAATTTGAGACAAAGTATTGTCCCAATTGTCTTGCAACACCTTCAGGATGTGCAAGTCAATCTGAATTTTTGTAGACAACTCCATCATATGCTCTGCAACTAAAAAGTTGTTATCATGGATGAGTGTCTTTGAATGAGCAATATATTTTTGCATGACATCCATATGAGGAAAGAGTTGGCCCTGTATAGATGATAGGGATTCCCTTGTTCTCCCTTCTTCCCTCTGTAGCCCTACCTGCAGATCAGTCAGATACTTGATCTTAACAAAATGTGTTGAACTTGAACTAGGATTAAGTGCCAACTGGCTTGCACTTACCTTCAAATCATTGTCAATCTTTGTCAACTTGTTCTTTATTTCCATGGTAAAGTTAAATGTGTCACTCAACTTTACAAATAATGCCAAATTATTCACAGTGGTTTCTAGAGAGCTAATGATAGTGGTTAGCTTTACTTGATCTATTGCAATCTTACCTACAACATTCTCAAGAACCTTATTCACAAATTTTCTTTCTGCCCTTTGCGGTAATTTCTTCTGATCACTAAGATCATGATTAAACTTGTGGAATATGTCAACATGTTGGTCCATTATAGAGTCTTCCTCATTGAATTCAATCTCTAGTGAATCAAGGAATATACCTTTGATATCCTCTAGCACTCTTTTCCTTTTCTTCTCAGCTTGGAGCTTCTATTGTTTTGCTCTTTTCTTCCATAGAACCCCAAGGATATCCATCTGCTCGGCTGTCAGGCTAGAAATATCCCAATTGGAATCACAATGTCTTCCTCAAGGTCAACTTCATCAGCAATTTTTTTCCTTTTCTTTGCCTTTGACCTTGGGATCAGGTGAAGGAATGATTTCCTTACCTTTTCCATCCTCATCCTTGTCCTTAGTGTTCAACTGAAGTAGGTCATTAAATTGTAATGCACTAATTGTAGAATTAGTACCAACTGTAGAGATATTCACAGTGTCCTTCTATGACTAGGTCTAGCTTGGCCCAGTAGTAGGTAGATCCTGATTCTCGGTTCCTACTAAACTTGATATAGACTGTGATCTTTTCCTTGCTTGGAGATAAGATACTCTGAAAAGGTGATTGAGGCAGGGATGCCATCACTTCTACTACTATATGTTCTGCATTAGATTCTTCAATGGTCTGCACCTCAGGTAATTCTTCATCTTTAACCTATACATGAGGGTCTGTACTCTTTTTCTCTGTCTTATCATCTCCCTTGTCATAAAACATTGTCTTCCACAACTTTGTTGCGGTCTGCACAACATCCTCTATTTTCTTGCTCAAGATTTTAAAATTTCTAAACCTTGGAGTGTGATTACTCTCATATTTAGACATAGCATCTTTAAACTCTTTATTAGTCATAGTAGGTATGAATTTCTTCAAGGTTTGTTTCCTGATGTCCTTTTCAATCTGAACTGCATTGTTCCAGTGAATGGTGATTGCCTTGAGAAGGTCTTTAGTCATATGGCTTTTCAATTCAGATGGATCATACTTCCATCTTGCCATATTCTCTACTAATGCATCCTCAATCATCTTCTACTCATCCTTGGTTCTAGAAGCATACTTCAGTGATTTGAGATTCGACATACCACTACCTTTTTTCAATTCTTTAACCTTCTGCTCAAAGGTAGGTGGTGGCTTCTTGAAAGTAACTGTATCTTCTTCATCAACTTCTTTAGGCAATGTCAATTTTCTTCTAGATCTTCTGGGTTTTTTTTACAGTGAAGGTAGGGGTAGAGACCTTTGGTGTTTTCTTTGGGGGCCAACCTCTTCTTCTGCTTCTACCTCTTCCTCTTCTTTCTTAGGTTCTTCTTCTTCCATCTTAATGTCATCTCCTTTGCTTTCAATGATCGAAGGAGGAGAGTCTGATGACTTTCCATATTTATTTTCAAACTTCTCAATTCTCTTCCTTCCTCTCTTCAAGATTTTTGGAATCTCAATTTCCAATGATATTCTGCCCTTAGCTTCTTCATAGGTACCAAAATATGGTGCTTTAGGATCAACAGGTTCATTTACAAGAGCTTCAATAATGCCTTTGGTCTCATCTATGTTAACTTCATATGCAAGAGGTTTCACCCATGCAACCCTAGGCTTGGCTGCTTGAATGTATACTTTGTCACAATCAACTAGGAAGCATACATCATCCTTATAGTCTTCTACCAATTGTTTGAGAATTCTGAATCTATTATGTATTTTCTCTTTGAAGCTTTCAAAGTAAGCATCCATGATGCTTTCAAGATTATCTCCCAATTCTGCTATAAACTCATTTATCTGATAAATTATAGGCCTGACCTTCTTCCATACAACTCTACCTTTTGAAGGGAAAAACTTTTGAACATAAAAGAATTTGCAGACCAAGAGTGAATCGAACTTACACAGATTGGTCTTGGATGCCCAGATTCTCTCCATGTTTTTTCTCAGTTGGATGAGCTGCAACTCGGTTAGGTTGAATGATAGATTGGTCTTCACCACTTTGTATGCCAAGTCGACAGCCTCACATGGAACACTATTTGGTCAGATTGAACTGTATATCTTATGTGCAATCACATGAATTATAAACTTTAGCTCCATGTCAGTGACTCCATTCAACTTCATACCTCTTCCATCCCACTCAGCAAGAGTCTTCTTGGCTAGGTAATCTCAGGGTAGGGTTTTGGTTGCTTTAGGTTTGTTGAGCATTGGGTACCCTGTCACTCGGTGTACCATCATCTTAGTGATCTTCACTGGTTTCTCTAACGAGAGATGCATGTCGTGAACATGACTCAGAATAAACCTAATCCACTTTATCTGAAAGTTCTTCGACATATGCAAGATGTGGGTTAAACCCTTGACTTCAAGGTGCTTGTGTTCTGGATTCAAGTTTGCTCCCACACAAAGTGCCTCATATGCTTGATTCATCTCTAATGTGCCTAGTTGTTGAATGGTGCAATGATAGAAAAATTGAATATCATGAATCAACAATACCTTAGGAGGAATTTGGGAATGAGCTCCCATTGGATCTATCTCCTCTGCAATAGCTGGATGAAATTTGAACTTTGGCGGTTCGCATACAACATTCCTTACTAACATATTGGATCCCTTCTTGATCTTACTGTTGGATGAAGATGCCATAACGCTCAGAGGATTGATGAAACTTTGCTGTGACTAAAGCTTCCAAACACAAATTTGCTCCGAAATTGCTAAAAGCTCTTAATCACTCTACAAACTGTAAAACTTGGTAAACAATAACCCTTTGATTTCACCATTTATGAGAAATTTCATCATAAAGTTTTCATTAAATGCTTCGTACATAGTAGTTGTCATAGCTTGGGTAGTTCTCCTAGGCTTACTCGACAGCTCGACAAAAACTAACTTTGCATCTTTGAAACCATACAACTTGACTTAACTCGGTTAAGCCTGAGTAACTCAGTTGTAACTGAGATCCTGACTTGGTTAGAACCATAATGTGTCCTAGTGCATCAATATGTAGATTTGGACTTGCTAGCATATCTAGAACTGATGTATGATGGCTTGTGTGTATAGTTCCAGTTGTTTCCTTGCATATTTATTTTGAGATGGTGGATCCACCCAATTCACTGTTTTGGGAGCCATTTGATCCTTCATTGTTTTAGTCAGAATTATCAGGAGACTTCTTTACCCATTGCTGACTCATCTGAGTTCTGATTTCATAAACTTTTTCTGTCTTTCTCAAAACCAGTATCCACTTTTTCTCTACTCATACAATTCTTGCTTAGATGACCAAGTTGTTTACACACATAATATCTCTTAGTAGGATTCCTTTTTCTAAAATGAGTCTTTGCACAATTTGCACCAATAAAACTTATTCACTTTTATCCTTTATTAGATTGACTAATCTAATTGCATGCATGGAAAAAAAAAGCAATAAATATTCATAACACTTGACACAACATTTGGTACCCAAAAACCTTCCAAATAGAAAGTAAAACTGGGGTGGGGACGATACCTACAAGATTTAGAATTGCGGTAATAAATTTGGCCAGTTAAGGCTTACAATTGACCACTTCTGATGGTCTGCCTTGTTAGGAGCAATAAGGACTGTTAGGTCCACCTTGTGAAAGGATTTGTACAATACAGTAAATTATGCACTCTGTTAGGAGATCTGTGAAGGACTGTTAAGTCCACCCTGTTAAAGGATTTTGGTTGATACACCTATTAGGATGAACTAGTGAGTGATCTGCTATGCAACTCTAATTTGCTGAATAAGACCCTTTGAAGTAATACTGATCACCTGAATGTGATAGATGAGTCTCTGTTGTTCCTTTATACTGCTGTAGCCTTCTAATCAATCAACCACTTCATATTCGGATTTGTAATTGATTCATATATCCATTCTCTTACATCTACTACATTTGGATAAACAAAGTATCTTACATATATATCTATCCAAATCAATTACCTCCACAAGTCGGCTACTTATCATATTAATTAGTATCAAACAATATGTACTAAGTCGGCCCAATGCTGATACTCGGGTCCAGTAATCCACTCAGGTGATATACTGACACTCGGGAAACACAGTGAATTGGAAACTTTGGCACTCGGTTGACACTGGTTGCTCGGTCCACAATGATCACTTAAAGATGGTATGCCACTCGGGTAACACTGGTGACTCGGGTGATACTATTTTGAACTAACTTCTTGGTCGACACTGCAACTGCTTAAATCGGGTAACACTTCAAGCTGGTGGCTCAGTAAACACTGTAACCATATGAATGACTAAGTGTTTTGGAACTAATTGACAACATGTCTTTCCATAAGGTCTACATTTAAAATATCTACGAGCGGGAAAATTCAATGAGAAGATCTAAGGAGAAGATCACACTGTTAAACATAAAAGTGAAAGTTCCAAGAAAAGTTACAAGTTCCAAGGTAAAAGTGACATGGTTTACCGATTTGAGAAATTGAAGAAGATGATCGAATGACTGAGCACAAAGGAAGGAAAATAAAATTAAGGAGATTACGAGGCAAAAGTATGTCTATATAAGGAATGCGAATTACATAGAGTGTGGACTACTGGCGGAATTGAGAAAAGAAGGAAAGAAGATGAAGAACAACATTTACTGAGCAGAATAGAGAAAGACATATCAAATAATATACAAACTAAGAAAGAGATCAATGGAGTATGTGACACCAGTATTCGTTTGAGCATAAAGTATGTGATTCAAGCATAGTGAGTTGCTAATTTTATAGATCAAAGTTTATTGTTGCTTATTAATATTTGTAACATAGAAATCTCTTAATCGAGTGGATTTAACCGTCCTATATATAAAACCTAGACTTAGGTGACATTCCAAAAGAGTGTTTGAAGACCTCTACCAAGGTCACTCCTAAAAGGGTGAAGATCTTAACATATATGAGGGTAATCCCCTAACAGAGTCACATTTAGCAAATGTGTTTGTAATCTTTAATATGATAAGTTCTTAACCAAGCGTACTTTAGAGGGGTACAATTTTTATTGTGGGTTACAATTCCCATAGAGGTTTTTCCCAAATTAGGTTTCCTCATTAATTCCCATGTCTGTGATTTAAATCCTTTCTTAATGAGTAATATCATGTGTGAATGAGTTAATATGATGTTGCTAAGTTTGAATAATTGATTGTTGCTTATATTATTTGGTGAATTGGTTATTTACTGTATTCAATACTTACCGAGTGAATTAGTGAGTTCAGTTTTAAGATTTTAAGTTTGATTTGTATGATTCACCTCCCTCTTAGTGGGACCAACAATTGATATCAGAGATTTGTTACTATGAAGTGATAAGTTTAAAGGAATTGATTAAGATCTAAAGATGTATAAGATGGAAGCACCAAAGCTAACAAAATGGTGGAAAGTGCAAATGTGAGAATTGATGAATTTACAAAAAGGAATGAAGAAGATAGTAAGAAGGAACCTGATGATTATGAAAAGTTTGTATATGTACAACATGATGCACCTAAAAATTTATTGAGAGCACCTATCAAGGAGGAATATGTACAAGAAGTACCACAACTGAATGTTGATGTTGATGAACCAAGACCTACCAAACCTATTTGGAAAAGTATGTGAGAAGGCACCATTACCCGAGAAAGATTATTGGAAATAAGGAAGCTGGAGTGATGACAAGGAGCAAGGCCAAAGAAAATACATGTTTGATATCTTCATTTGAGCTGAAGAAAGTTATGAAAGCACTGGCTAATGAGGATTGGATGAAATCTATGAAAGAAGAGTATGATCAAATTGAGAAGAACAAGAAATGGAATTTAGTACCTAGGCCTAAAGACAAAAATGTGATTGGTACTAACTGGTTTTTCAGAAACAAACTGAATGAGCATGGAGAAGTTATCAGATATAGAGCTAGATTGGTTTGAAAAAGTTATGCACAAGAAGAAGGAATTGAATATGGAGAGACTTTTGCACCTATTTCTAGAATGGAATTAGTTAGAATAATTCTAGCATATGCAACTTACAAAGGATTCAAAGTTTATCAGATGGATGTTAGGTCTTCATTTCTTAATGGGATACTTGAGGAAGAAGTATACATTGAGCAACTTGAGGGATTCATTGATAATACAAACAAGAACAAGGTATGTAAGTTACATAAATCTTTAAATGGATTGAAACAAGCACCCTGAGCAAGGTATTAGAGATTGCACTCTTATCTAATCAAAATAGGATTTCAAAGAACAAGTGATAATAGTAATGTTTACTTGAAATGTGACAGTGATAATAGAGTTTTGATTGATGAAATTTTTGTTGATGATATTGTATTTAGAGGCAATGACACTTTATGTAAAGGATTTGTTGATGAGATAAGAAAATAGTTTGAGATGTCAATGATTGGAGAGATTAAATTCTTTCTAGGTCTACAAATACAACAAGTTAATGGAGGAATCTATATTACACAAGCCAAGTATATCAAAGAGATTTTTAAAACTTTTGGTATGGAAGATTCCAAACCTGTTGGAACACTGATGGTTATTAGATGTAAATTATCTAAAGAGGATGAAAAGAGGTGGATAATACTCTTTACTGATCCATGATTGGTAAATTGCAGTATGTTGTTCACAACAGACCTGATATAGCACATGCTATTGAAATTTTTGTAAGAATTTCTTCTAATTCGAAGGAAACACATATGTCTGCAGTAAAAAAGGATTTTGAGATACTTGAAATGCACATAAAAGTTTGGATTAATACACAAGAAATGAGGTACTTTTGATCTGCAAGTATACATTGGTGCAGATTGGGCTGGAAATGTTGATGACAGAAAATGTACTAGTGGAGGAGCATTCTTTCTAGGAGAAAGATTGGTTACATGGTTGAGCAAGAAACAAAGTTGCATTTCACAGTCTACTGTCGAGGCTGAATATGCCGCTATTGCTATGAATTGTGCAAACATAGTATGGATGAAGAGATCACATATTCGGTTACTACTTTTTGTGATAACACAAGTGCTATTAACATATCAAAGAACCCGGTTATGCATTCAAAGACCAAGCACATTTCTAACAAGTATCACTACTTGAGAGAACAAGTTCAAGAGAAGAATGTGAAGTTTCTTTTGAGTATCAAAGAGGTAAATTAGGGGTTCTTCCCATATCCAATGTTTGCTAAGGAGCACGAGGCATGCTAAAACAATTCTATATTTCATTAGAATATCTATTTCTGAATTGATGTTAGTATGACACACTTTAGGTGATGCCTGAAGTTGTGAATTTTTTTTGTATGTAATGTTTTATGAGTACATGCAAGGTATAATCCACTACTGAAACAAGTTTTTCAGGAGTATGAATTTTTGGCATTGTTGTCAACGAGGGAGAATAATGAATTGATGACATTTATCTATAGAGAGATATTGAGGGAGAAGAATGAATTACACATATTTACTCATGAAGGAGATTCAATTGTATGTTACAAAAACAAAAGATTTATCTATCCAAGAGGGAGATTTAGAACAAAAATATCAAAGTGGAATCAGATATATTAACTCAAAGGGAGTACAGTTATGTATTTGAGAGCTGCCATCATCAATTGCTATAACAATGTTATAGTGGTTGCCATCAATGCCAAAGAGGGATATTGTTGATTAACTGATGTTTATCTGATGGAGATGATGAAGACCGAGTGATACCGAGTATCATCTTCAATTTTGCAGCAAATTCGATGTCTATAAGTATATGACACAAATTCATATATAAGAGATATAGTTAATAGAAATAAAATTCTTCTTTATTTTTTTGGAAATATATCCTCAATGTAACAACAAGACTATATCTGGTGATGAATTTTTTTAAATGCAATTTCAAGATTCAGTTGTTCTTCGTAACCTTGGTGATATTATTATGTCTCTTATCTGTGTTTGTGTTCTCTAGATTAAATCTATTTGATTTACCTTAATTGATAGTTCAATTGAATCATTATTTTAGTAAGATTCCAGACTAGACTAGATCCCCTCTTATTTCATCCTTTCCTCATGGCATGCCACCACCTCTTCCACAAACTTTATCCATGTTGATTGAGGATTCCATTCCAAATGAAAACCCTTTCTTGAATATTATAGATCTATCTGCCTCTATAGAGATAGTGAATACATGTAAATAATAAGTGTGTCACATCTTAATGCTCCCTCTTAGTTGTAATAAATATTTCTCAAGAAAAGAAAAGTCACCTAGATAGTTATTCATTAATATGATACAATGACCAATCTAATCCATAAAAAAACCCAAGAATACCAAGCTTGCATCAATAATAAAAATTAATCCATCATCCAGGAACATGTGTGTCAAAGTGGTCCAACCTATATTATAAAGTAATGCGGATGAACTCAGTGTTGCTAATTTTGAATTTAATAGAATATATTTTGGACCTTCATTACATAAAGGTGATGTTCATTGTTTTTAGGCATTTGCATCTAAGTTAAGTGGAAATGATGGAGAAAGAGAAACAAACCAAGGACCAATTAAAATAACATTTTCAAATTTTGACATCTTATCTTGAGTTAATTGTGGACTTATCTACTATGCCTATAGATGCGGTCCACTCTTCTACAGTTCCTCTTTCTAAAGGTATCATTGAATAATAAGATATAGAAAAATTTATACAAACTAGTCATGTGGAAGGGCAACTAGATAATGCATAGGTCAAATGAGGGTATATGTCATGGTTTTCATTAACAACGATGGAGTTTCTAAGGAAAAATGGATTATAAAGAACTCAAAGATGCTAAAAAGGAAGATTCTACTTGGTAGGTTTTAGAAGATTAATCTGGCTAAAGTGGAAGGCCCATGTGACCTAAAATTGCATGGGGTGCAATTTATGAAATTATACTCCAACTGTGCAATAGGTTGTGATGACAGTTATAAACATTAAGAGCTTATTACACAATTCTAAGAGGGTTCCTAATTTTTTGAAACTACAAGATTAGACTCTATACTTTTTTAGTGCATCATTTTCTTAAGGTAGTCAATAGTGTTAGACAAAGTGAATACTATGCATAATTGAGAAATTTAATCCTGATCTACAAAAGATACATGACTTCAATTGATTAATTATATATTGGAGGGATTATTTCTCTCTACTAAAAAGTATTTGGAATCTTTTACTATTGAAAATAGTTGGTAGCTTGAAAGCGAAAATATTTTGTCCACTGTCAGTGAGAAATTTAATTGTACCAAAACTAGGAAAGAATCACAATTGAAGCAAGCGTACTTTGATTTCAATGGGAAGATGTTATGATTATTTTTTATTTAGGAGAACCTCCACCAAATGAACATGAGCAATGTCAAACATGTGTGAAATATTTTTCTCATCCCAAAATTAGGATAGGCTCGCAGTTGAAGCAAGAGCCTTTTGATTTTAATGAGAAGATGGTCTTGTGATTAAGAATAACATTTAAAGGCATGTTTCAAGATACTTCAACATATTATGAATTTTAAAAAATGCCCAAACAAGTTTCTAAAATGTCAGTAGTTCTATTTTAATTCACTAAGTTCATCCAATATGAGTTCAACCTTGTTTGATAGGAATCAAGACATACTCACAACTAAAACTACCCAAACTAGACCTAGATTCGAGCCTCCAAGTGAAAAAACTAGTAACATATTATATGTCTGCATCTTACATGCAATACCTTTAAATTCATTCTTCCATTATGTTGTTGATACCATCGTATTTCTCATTTCTGCTAACATAGATGGATGGACGTATGTATGTATGTATGTTTCTATTATGTGTATGATATTGATAGTAATAAAAAAAACACATCTTTAATATCATTAACATAATATTTATATTAAGGCTGGATATAAAATTAATAATAAAGAGAACATATAAATGACAGTAGCTACTAAAGTATGAAACATTGTGGGCTATTAACCATGAAAGGACTACTTACCATTGCATTTGTGGCATCATACCATGATAATATCACATCAATCTACCAAAACTAAACAATACTGCCCAAACTTAACCATGCTAGTCATGTCTATGTAGTGAAAAAAAGATAAACCAAAATTAAAATTAAGATGTGATTAAAAAGAAAACTAGTACATGCATCAAATCAAAAAACCTTAGGATGAAATCCTACGCAGAGAGATTTAGGTTTTAAAATTATGGAGATATAGATCTAGGAAATACCTGTTGCAGGATAAATTGTCCTAAAGAATTCAATCCACTAGGTTTTTTCCCTTAGAATTACAGAGGCTGCCTATGTGGTGGAGCTAAAAATTCTCCATAGTAGATTAGGGGTTTGATCCACTTGGAATCATGTAAATGAATCTTAAGTTTTTAAATCTTGCAAGTGGATTCTAGAGTAATTTTTTTGTTGGGTGAATTTTTGCTTTTTAGTAATCTAATTTTTGACCAAATCATGGAAGAGAAAAGATTTCCTAAAATTTATCAGCTAAATTTTACACATTAGCTACTCCAATAAAATCCATGGGGCAAAATGATTATTAAAACTAATAAATTTTCTCAGAAATCACTGAGATACGTTAGATAGTTCATCCTCCATGGAACCACAACCTTGCCCTTAATGATGATATATCTTAAGTCTTTTCTCTTTAAAAAAAATAACCCAAATACAATTGACTCCTCCATCTAAATTTTAGAAATTAGTTTCTCCTAAAAAATCCATTAGATAGCCTGATTATTAACAACTCCTAAACTTTCTCAGAAAGCACTGAGAAACTTTACATATTTCACCCTCCATGGAACCACAACTTTTCCCTTAACCATGACATAGTCTCAAGTCTTTGCTCTATTTTTTGTGTTTGGAACTATATTAGGTTACCTTCATTCCATTTGTTAGCTTATGAACTATTTGTAGTTCATTAGTTCATAAGAAGATTAGGTTTATAAGATAACAATAGACAAGACAAAGAAAACCAAAATATTTGATGGAAATAATAGTATATTACAAGGCCATACCCATGGGTTTGAAGAAAAATCAAGACATATTTTCGGTTTGTTTCCACAAACTTTGTATTCTTTAAAATGTTCATTTGAAAATATGATGATTTTTTATGGAAAAATCTTATTGTAGTTGAGTTCTTATATGTTGGGTCCTGCATTTTAGTTTAAGTTCTTTCTCAAATGTTGTATGGTCTATGTGGATAATGTTGATCATGAATTCATTTGTAAAACCCTAAAAAATGTTATGTAGACACAACACAATCAATCAAAGAATTATACTACAATTTGGAGAGATTCATCCACTGTTACATTGTCATTGAGGATAAAGATCTATTCATGATCATGAAGGGTGGAGATGTAGTGGGAGAGTCTCTAAAGAAATCAAAAAACATCAAATGATAGTTTAAAGATCCCGATGAGAGTCCTATGGTGAAAATTTTCATTGAAATATTTAAATGATTCTATAATAAAAATATGAAAACAACCAAAATATAGGTCATAAAGATGGAACTCAACAACTGTGCAAAGTAATTTAGGGCAAGTCATTGCGCAACACCAACCTATAGCGGTGAAGAAACTTTGTAATACATGTATTGTATGTCTGGCAAGAGCTTATCGAACACAACATTCCCCTATAACCCTCAAACATGGGCTTCTGTCATCCCCCCTAAATGCAGGAACGCCACCTATCTTTCCAACATACCACACCTCTTCTCCAAAGGCCATTATTTGGACATACTAGTATATGACGTACAATGCTCAAACCCTTCCTCCCGCCCGCGATCCGGCTAAGAAGAATGAAGTGAGTTTGATCACTTTTCTTCTTCTTTTTTTGTTTATATCCCAATTTGGTCAAAATTTCTACAATAAAATTAACTGAATTCAAAATTTCTACTTCTTCAGGATATAAACAAAAAAAGTGAACATCACAAGACAAAATAGCCTTTGGTAGAAAATAAAGGTAAAAAATGAGGCCCAAATGTATTAGTGTGACGTGCTCCATCCTTGCCAACTAGATATGCTGACTGTAACTTTGGATTCCTCTGATAAAAAATAAAGGTAGAAATGGACAACACTTTTGCATTTACCCTCCTTCCTTGGTGTGTCCTCTTTTTGTCCTTTGTCACCCACTTGGTCCTACCCCTTTGTCCTTGCCACTCATTACGACTTACCCTACTCTTGATTTATCTTATTTGGTTCAAATTTAGTGTTCCAAATGCCTTAGTTTGATCAACATCAGATTTCCTCTTCCCTCTCTTCATTGGAAAAGCACGCATCATTGTGCACACCACAATAACATCTTGATTTTGTAGCCCACCTTGTGTCCACACTAGTGACTCATCCTTGGGTTTCTTTACCCAATAAGGGTTGGAAAATATGTAATGATGTTGTTATAATATGTTTAGAAGGAAACATAGTGGTATAGAGTCCATAAGTCAAGTTTTTTTTAGAGTTGTCAAAAGTTGTCAAAAGTTGTCAATTTGACAAAAAGTTGTTAAAGCAAAATTCGCAAAAAATGCAAAAAGTGTCACAAATGCTAAATGGGTGGTTAGAATCAGTTCAAGTCGGTTGAAGGGGATGAAAAAAGGTTAAATACCTTTGTATTTGAGTCATTAAGAGTTATATTTAGTTAAGGTTTGAAGGATTGTACGAAAATGTGGAAGAAGACAATAAAAATCAATCATTTTCTTGTATTTTCCTTATAAATGTGATTGTAGCAAAACTTTGTATAAATTTTTATGATGCCAACTTGGTTTGCACTTGTTTGAGGATTGTAGACATAATTGTTACAAACTTGAGTAGACAAGGCAGAGGGATTACATAAAACAAGGACCATACCCAACACATTATCCTTGAAAATTCTTTGAAAAGGGAAAAATTGGAGTGTTTAATTAAAGCTTCTCTCAAAATCATACACCCATAAAACATGTTTTCTTCATAAACAATCCCCAAACAAAGTGACTGTTGTTGTCATTGTTAATCTTGAACATATCTGGACAACACTAGAGCCTCTTCAAACACATTGAAAACTTTATCCTCACAACCTTCCCTTTTACCACATTTTATTATGCATCATAAGGAGGGAATAAATCACTTTTCAGGCTTATCTCACAGTTTAATGACAAGATATGCAATTTTTATTAGCCACGGGTTACCCTAGGAAGGGTTTGGATTGCCAGTCACTAAAACAGTAATAACTCTTCACAAAAACATGAAAATCCCTCAAAATTGAACCATAAGGAAGAAGATTCAATTTTATTTCTAACCATATGACAATTGTACCATAATACTTCCATACAGGAGAGTACAAAGCTCTCCAACTCAAGGAAATCAGAATTTTGCCAGAAAATAGGTGAATTCTTTATTTATATTAAACAAAAATTGTCAATGAAAACCTGCCTCAACCTCATAGAGGATTATTAATATTTTCTCCACATAAATCAATGGTTCTAACCATAGTTTCAATTATTTAGTTGCTAGAATACAAAATACTGCTTGACAACTTGAAGCAATTTCACAATTTTTACATCTTTACTTGCAACTTTTGCAACTTTCTTGCAAACACCTTAAAACTCTACCAAAAACTTATAACATTTCTTATAATTACTTAAAATCACCATTTTAATCAGTTTTACAATTTTTGGGCCATATTTAGATATTTGACCAAATTTGACTCTTTTAGGACTTTATGGAACACAAAGACCCAATTGGCACCAAGGCCTTACAAAATGCTCTGAAAATATTATGAAAGACTACTAATGGAATCTAGGACCTTATTCAATACAAAAGAACAAAAACTGATCTTATCATTTTCTTATTACATTAATTCATCAAAAGAACCAAAATGGTCCATAGTTACTTCAAGGGGAACTTGGTGCTCCTGCACCATACACCCGCCCTAGAAAGAAACTTTAGTCCTCTTGAGGATTATAATAATTGAAAACATGTTTATATCCCCTCTTTGATGAACTATAACTGATTGAATGTTTGAAGATGTCAAGTTGATGATCACCAAGCTGCAGAAAGTTAATACAAGACATTAAATTAGTTAATGTACTATATTATCATTGATGTCAACTTGATATAATATGATCGGTTATATACAAAGTGTCAAATACTTCATCAAATCAGAGAGATTAAGATTATTCTATTAATAATGCATAAAAGATCGGTATTCACTAAGTGACTACAAACATCGACGGGCAGTGCACCCCAACAGACAAAGAAACCTGAAAGGAAAGTCACAGTGATACCCGAGCAAGAAACCCGACAAGCATTAGCGACGAGAAGAATCACAAGAATTATCGACGAGCATAACTTCACAGTGATGCCCGATGAAAAGACAACCCCGATGGATAGACAACCCCGATGGAGATGCCCGAGGAGAATTGAAGTGTTAACCGAACCTAACAAAGAGTTAAAAAAGTGAAAGGAACTGAAGTTCAGAAACGACAAAACACTTAGCTGGAAAGAGCTAAAGAAGGAGTTAACTGGTTGTTAATATTTTTTTCATCAACAAGTTAAATCCAGAGATAAGAGAAAGTTTTAAAGCTATTTTATTCCAATTGTCAAGGACAAATCCATGGGATAAATCTGAAGTAAATATTTAAAGCAAGATTGGCTAAAGATTGCGGATCACCCCAAGAAAAAGAAAGTCAAGAACTGAGAAATGGTGAAATCATGTCTATAAAGAGACAAGATAATTCATTATGAATTAGGGGTGAATAGAGAAGAAAGATGAAGAGAAACTGATGAATAAAGAAGTATTCAATCAAACTTGCTCAATCAAGTTGAAGAACATAGCTGATTCTGCGGACACTGAGCAACAACGAAGCACAACATCACCGAGTAGAAAGAAGTGGAGTAAAGGTATTGAAAAGATACATTGATCAGAAAGGTATTATGAGCTTACAATAGATCTAAAAAGATGTGCAAAGTATAGTTGTATGTATGAACATATCATTTACTGTTTCAGTTTAACCATTTGATCATAAAGTCTCTTAACCGAGGACTTAACAATCCTTTCTATATTGAGATACGTCCCAAGGAGTATCAAAAATTTTGGTCATGAAGATAGCATGAGATGCCAAATACCATTTGAAAAAATACACTAGGTTTGTTCATAGAAGGTAGCATAGAGATGCTTGATATCAAGTGACAAACTATTCTATTTAAATCCTGTAACAAGGTCACACCTAACAATGTGTTTGTAACCTTTAACATGGTTGGCTCTTCACCGAGCTCACTTCAGAAGAGGGAAAATTTTGGGTTACCAGTCCCAAGTAAACCTTGGACTTGGGTGCTCACTTGACCTACTCCATCCTTCCCAACTAGGTATGTTGACTGTAACTTTGAATTCCTTTGATAAAAAATAAATATAGAAATGGACAACACTTTTGAGTTCACCCTCCTTCCTTGGTGTGTCCTTTTTTTCCTTTGTCACCCACTTGGTCCTACCCCTTTGTCCTCGCCACTCATTACCACTTACCCCACTCTTGATTTATCTTATTTGGTTCAAATTTAGTGTTCCAAATGCCTTAGTATGATCAACATTAGATTTCCTTTTCCCTCTCTTCATTAGAAAATTACACATCATTGTGCACACCATAATAACATCTTGATTTTGCAGCCCACCTTGTGTCCACACTAGTGACTCATCCTTGGGTTTCTTTACCCAATAAGGGTTGGAAAATATCTAATGATTTTATTATAATATGTTTAGAAGGAAAAATAGTGGTATAGACTCCATAAGTCAATTTTTTGTTAGATTTTTCAGTTTGACACAAAGTTGTTTTGGAAAAACTTGTAAAAAATGCAAAAAGTTATCACAAATGCTAAATGGGTGGTTAAAATTAGTTGGATTCGGTTGAAGGGGATTAAAAAAGGTTAAATAAATTTGTATTTAAGTCATTAAGAGTGATATATAAATGTAGGTTTGAAGGATTGTACAAAAATGTGGAAGAAGACAATACAAATCTATCATTTTCTTGTATTTTCCTTATAACTGTGATTGTAGCAACACCTTGTATGAATTTTTATGATGCCAATTTGGTCTGAAATTGTTTGAGGATTGTATAATATTAAACTACCTTTCATTTAAATTGACCATAAAGGTGCTCAAATCTTGTGTTGATGTATCTATCTTCTAGGAAGAGCAATCATTTTTGTCATCCATGATAACTCTCTGTCCTGTTTTTGTTATGCTTTGATGGATATCCATACCTATTCCAAAGCTCCCATTTTATCACATGAAGGGGGATGTTGGAAAAGGTTTTTGAATCTATCTTTACACCTACCAATTTTATTTTCTTGAAATTTTTTTAAGCTTCTTCCACAAATCTTATTTTGTGCATATTTTGCAATCATTGTAATCTGTGAGACCATGTTCTTTTGCAAGAAGCTTCTATGAGTTTTCTATGATTTTATGATTACACATTGTATGATTATTCTTTAAAGGTTAATAGCTCAATGGAAGAGCACCTTCTTTACAAGAAGGAGGATGGCGGTTCGATTCCATCGTGCCCTAATATGACTAAATATGCTACTAAATATACAACTAAATATATGACTAAATATATGGCTAAATATGTGACTAAATATATGAATAAATCAATGACTAAATATGTGACTAAATATATGACTAAATACATGACTAAATACACAACTAAATTTGTGACTAAATTCACAACTATACCCGTGACTAAATCTACGACGAAATCATTTAGTAGTAAATTTAGTCACGTTATAAATGATTACTAATAATCACGTGACTAATTTTAGTCATTTATGTATAATTTTTAGTAGTTTTTCTAGTCATATATTGCTATTTTTGTACTAGTGTGACCTCACGTGGATTTACAATTTTGAGTACCTATTTTGCATATCATCGACATAATAAGCATAAAAATTCAAATTGCATGGAGTTGAAACATAAAATCCAAGATCTTATTGATAATGGCATAATTAAAGTTGAAGATCTTAATTAAGAACAACACATTAATCATAAGCATGATCAAAATCAAGAGCCTATGTCTAGAAATGGCCCAAATGTAACCTCTAGTTCTTCCACCATTCCTTCATCTCATAAAGCTACATGACCGATCACACTGCTTTCCCCAAATAATGAACTTGATGATGAGATATTTTATTATTAACATTTTAACCATGTTTACCCTCAAGGGATACCTCCAAAAGAAATCCAAGATAATCCAAGTCTTGATAAAAATACCTACCATACTTTAAAAATCCTATATCCTAAGCCATCATGTGCTTAAATCCCTATTACAGCCACTCAAAATAACCCCCCATCATGCTAATACATTGAGTCCTTTGAAGGAGTCCCCATGCATATCCAAACTACAATACCTTCCTTGGAAATAAATTCATTTCAAGAGGATAATGAAACAAATGAATAAACATGTTCTAACATAAATCAAGATCAAGACACCATCACATATCCTCCAACATAGGAGCAAGAATCCATATCCCTGACATCCTATGATGACCCCCTTATACCCTTTCACTTCTTCCAAGATGATATAATTCCACCTCAAGATGAAATCATTCCTCCCCCTCCTATACCTAATCCACCTCCCAAGAAATATCATGATATTCCTTCTATCACTACCAATGATACCCCTCCCATCATTTCCAATGAGCATATTAAAAATAAATATCACAACATCCATTTTGTTTCTTCCAATGGTCCTCTTCCATGTCAATATCACATTACCCCACCATATCCTTATCATGATCCTCCATCTTTACCCCAATAGATCATCATTTCTCTTAATTCCTCTCATGACACTAATTTTTCCCATACTCCCATTGTTCCTATCAAAGCTATTGAGAAAATCTACAATATGAAGAAAAATATTAAAGATCATGGCTTTACTTGCATGAATCAAACTCAAGATGTTGGTATCCCTCAGAAGTCCTATATTCCCCCATATAAATCCTAGAAACATACTCCTCCCCCATCTTCCAAATAATTTTTGGGTCCCTATGTCCTAGAACTAAAGCCTTCCAACCTTCCATCTATCTTGGAACCTTATAGCCCTCCATTAACCATACCTAACCATTTAGCTCGCCACTCACTTACCCTATCACAAATCAAGATCAAAAAAGGCACACACACTTGAGAAATTTCCAATAGCTTGTCTATATGAACCCTACCTATCATTACTATCCATCCATTATACCCACCACCTTTGGAAGATATTTGGATGTAAAACATGAAAATCATAAATCCAAGAATCCACATACGTATAAAGATCAATATGTCCCATCTAATTGACATGTGAATACAAAGAAAAATGCGATATAAAAAATACCAAAAAGGTTCACCAAGAAAAATAAATAATCAAAGAATGTGTGGGTTTCTAAATCCCTCAGTGAAACAATGCATTCCAAAATATTACAAGGAAAAGAAAAATCAAAAGTTATAGAAAGTCTCATGCCATTTGTACAAGACTTGCATACAAAATAAAAATCAAAGTTGATATTCAAGATTAATTTTTTTTTCCCTTTGTCTTCATCCCAATATCTTCCATCTTCCAAGTCTATTTTGGGTCCCTATGTCCCAAAATCCATTAGCTCAGATACTTCGTCACCTTCTCCATCCATTTTGGGTCCTTGTGTCCCAGAATCCACATTCTTTCCTCCATCAAAATATCAAAATTCCCAATCCATTTCTCCTCCATCATTCTACCACCCTTCAAAGTATGTTTTGATTTTGATCTTGATGGAATTTCCATCTACCCCTTCACAAACCTTTCAACATACCATCCATTTTTCCAAAATATGCTTCTCATCCTCCCACCCATTATCCAACACCAATGTTCTATCCTTCCATTACTCTTTTCAATCCTTAGCATAGATCCTTAACCACCCTCTACTTTTAACCCTCATATTCTTCCTTTAACATCACCTTACCAACATCTTTGAGCATACCTCTAATTTCCATGGTCTATGATAGTGTATCTTTCTAAAGGGTACTATTCAAAGAGCGAGATGCTTAAATCCCTCCATTTTCTATCACACATTCACTATCTTCAAAAAAGAGAAAAAAGCAAAAAAAAACCATCCTATGGTGAAAACCACTTCTTGTGGTGCCTTGGGCAAGTACCATTATGAAAACTTGGAAAATAGGCGTCATGCATAATCCATCTTCTTGCACTTCCAGTTGGAGGAAAGTTTCATCCTTTCTACATTATTCATTATGTCCTTCCTCCTCCATTATCTACCATGTTCCTATTTGCATCCATATTTTGTTCCATTTTGCTTATCCTCTCATTTCCTCCATTTTTACCTATCATGATCTTTCTTATCATATGTTAATCCTTACCATTCCTAAACATTCCCACCGTTATCCATGTGTTTCTTCCATCACTCCTTATCAGGTTTGAACTTCATCCAATCTGAATTGACCCCTTTGGTCTTGACCAAAACTAAGGATATACTACGCGAAACATGTTTTCAAAAGCCTCTAGATGTGTACCATGCCTTTCATTATGTCATGATCATTACGGGTATGTGCAGGATCATGGTATGCCATAAAATGACGATGTGAAAAAATGAGATTTTCACTCGTCCAAAAGCGCACCCAAAAGTTTGTTGACTTTCTAGTAGGATTGGGTGTCAGTACACCTGGCCAAGCTAAAAGCCAAAGCCAAAGCCAAAGCCAAAGCATTATTAGGTATCCAATTTTTACTAGTAAAATATATTTGTAGCCCACGACTGCATTCAACATTTTCATTGTGAAAAGGTTGAACAAAGCCAAACTATTATGTATATATGAAGAAAATCATATATTCAATTTTCTACAGTGAACAATTCACCTCCAAATTGAACAGGTAAGTTAAATTTATAAGTTTTTATTGTTGTAAATGGTTGTTGAATTAAAATTTGTAGTTTTTTTTAATATAAAAACTAGAGTTGAAATTATATTCTTTATTGTTTTTTAAAATTGATTATAATTGTCTATTTTGGTTTTCAATTTAATCAGACATGGATTCAAACCAATTAGAAAACCCTCCCAATGAGTCCACAAAAAATTCCCCACATTTAGAAGACCAACCAGTCTCAAACCCTCAACCATTAGAGGATCTCATAGGAGACAATCTAAATTAGCTTAGAGGATATCACACCACATATACCAATATCCCCACACTGCGCCCCATGTTTTCCACATTGAACTCCATTATTGAAAGAATGGAAAAATTCATAGAGAAACATAATTATGCTGCACTTCTTTGGCGTGATTCCATGCATGCCTAGTTTAATGATGGGCTTGATTATGGTCAAGTTATGGACCTAAATATAAAAAAACTTGACTTATGTAAACTATTTGTGGATCCGAAAACCGGTTTAAAAGTGGACCATAAAAGACCAATTTGTTAATTAAATGGTGCACAAATGATTCAATGCGTGACAAATTTTGGGACTGCTGGTGGATGGTTTTTGATAGACCACCCCACAAAAATTTGGATGTCCCATTCTATTTCATAAGAAAATTGTATGCTAAATTTTTGCTTGATCACAAGGTAAATTATTGGAGCATGAGACCGAACCAAGGTGTAGGCTTAGGTTCTCCTTAGGACAGGCCATGGGCACAATGGGTGAAATCTTGCACATATGTCCCCCCTCCCAATATTTCACCACCTCCTATAGTGAAGCATCCTAGTATTATTGTTGAGGCCGACTCACAAACTATTTGAGCCATTCACACCTTGGGTGATCCACTGGTTAGACAGAGTGCAACATTGTTGCCTCCTCATGCTGATGCTTCTGTCCCTTCCACATCCTCCATGAGATCACATGTTTGTGTGCCCCATACTTTCATTATATGCAAGAATATGGGCTTGGGTCTGCTGAATGATAGTGATGCATATAACTATGTCTTCGAGGTGGATGATACTACACAACACACTATAGACACTGAAGCACCCCATGGAGATGTGTATCAGGGGCATATAGAGCCATGGAATCCTACTGTTATGGTAAGAGTAAACAGTTAACTTGTTACATTGTATTTAATTTTAAACGTTCATATTTTTAATATAATTTTCTTATAATGATTGCCCACTTATGTATTTTTAAGTGTTCCATTTATGTTTAGTTGATGATACACGAGGAGATGGCATAGGTGGAGGGGTCCATGCTTTCGTCCATTTCATTTGGCCTTGAAACTTCCATGATACATACATTTTAATTTACTCATTGGTTTCCTTTTATTATAATAATATATACATGTGTTTTCTAATTTTTATGATCATCTTATTACATACTGTTGCAGGTTTCACCAGTTGCCACTGGGGGGAAATGTGAGGGTGTTCAGACATTTGGAGTTGACAAGGGGAAGGTAATTAAGTATTTTAGATTGTTTATGCATACATGTATACTTGTCACTTGTGCATACTCATTTTAAATTTACATGGTTTATTTGACAGAGGGTGGTGTTTGATGATGTCGTGAGACTGGTTTGCCACGATAGAGTCAGATGCATCTCAATTCGCAGTGATAGACCCATAGTATGTATATTTCTAAATTTATTTATGTTTATTTTACTATCAAGTATATATAATATGATCAAGTCATGATTGTATGAAGTATCTGTTTGACTTTTGTAGGTCACCCCTAGTTTGAGGGAGGTATAACGCCAAGGGTTTGTATCGCTGATGACCCAACTGAAATTTCCTAAAGAAAGTTCAACATAGGTAAATTTTAATGTTAATTCAGTTATTTTTTAAACATATATATGCTACCAAAGATTTATCATTAAATAGTATTAAGTCATAGATCAATCTCATGTTTGAAAACATATACAGGTCATAGTCGACATTGGTAGCATTGTCCCTTCGCTACCAAGGACATATATTAGGTCTCCTGACCGCATGAGGAGACATAGAGGCGAGGTACATGAGAGTTCAATTTTTTTTAAAAATTATTTATTATTGTTGACTATAATTTTGAATTTTTATTTATTGTTTGTAGAAAACATATAAATTAAGTAATCTAACTTGGGGTTTCACTTTTGTGTTTGAATGCAGGATCCATCAAAGCCAAAGAGTACTTCAAAGAGACTTTACTTTGATGATCCAAAAGTAGAATAGGATGTCTTAGAAATATTTGTAGTTGAAATTCTTATTTTGAGATGCCATATGGCACATTTTGAGATGGCCTATGCCACATTGTATCTAGATATGTTGATTTTGTAAATTTTTTGAGATGGCATGTTCATTTATGATTATTTTATCTTTGTCATGTATTCTATGTATGCATCATTTACCTATTATATCTTTGGCATGTGTTGTATGTATATATTATTTCCATATTATGTCTTTTTCATGCATTGTATTTATGTATGTATGGTCATTTTAATATTATATCTTTTCCATGCATTGTATGTATGTATTATTTTAATTCTACATCTTTTTCATGAATTGTATGTATGTTCTTTTCAGTCCTATATCTTTGTCATGCATTATCATCTATAATAGACCTAATCTTTTCCAAAGCAACTACCTTGAAAATATTTTGTCGAACCAAAGTAATAGGGATAATCTAAAATTACAATTATGTTGTTATGTGTTATGCTTTGTGGATGTTTGAATTGTTTTACTTCTATTGCATCGTTACACTTACATGTTTAATTACATGGAATTTATTTAAAAGCATTTTCCTATTATTGTTTGAATTGGTTTATTACTTGTTTACACTGGTTCACCCCCCTCCCCCCAGTGCCTCTATATAATAATAATTGGTATCACAGCCTAGTTCTGTTGAATAATCCTAACAACTTGGGAGAGGTCCTTAGGGAATACATGGAGTTTTATAGAAGGAAACTTGCAGAGGCAGAAGATATGATTGAGAAACTCAAGGAGTATTTGAATATTTCTAGGGCTAAGAGACAAGAGACGGTCAAACAATTGAGTGAGAGTTAGTTCATTTGACACAATGCATTATATGAGCTAAGAAGAGAACTTGTGAGTGATTCTAAGGTGATCAGAAGTAATTGACAATTTGAAGTTGTGATTTCATGCTAGAATTTCAAGAAGTGTTAGACGAACCCATATGGACCAAAGAAGCGATATTTATTTGTTACAAAGGTTGTTTTCAGTGTTTCGTGAAGCAAATCATCATGACCACTCCTATATTGGTTAAAGTTACTAATGAACGGAGGCCACTATTCAAATTACATCTGTTGAAGGTGGAAAAGAATGATCCCATAGGAGCTTTGTCTTTGATACACCATGGCGTGTTATTGACTAAGGATATAAGGTCTTTTATCCATTATGAGATTGAAGATATTGGTTCAAGTGCTATCTTTAATACCTATACTAAACCGTGAAATAATTATGGATTGAAGGTTGAACACAAGCATTTGGAAGAAAAGGGGTTTTCCTATATAGTCAACCTACCCAACAATTTCAAACTTGACTGGATCAGATATGTGCTTCTTCATGTTCATGATCAATTCTTGTGGTTGGATAGAACACACAATAGAAATTTGGTCCTACATGCGCTAAAACATTCTTGATGCTTCACAAGTGAAAAAGGGTCTCCCCTAGCATTTATCTGGCCAAATAGAGCTGATGGAGCTGACGGTTTGTTCCCGCGACAAATGGTTTGAAAGATGCACCATTGAGCAACTTTCAACTAACCAACAATGCAACTTTTTGCACCAACCGAGACTGGGTCGCCAAATGGAATCCAAGTGGAATCTCCCAGAACTAAGTTATATGCTTAGAGGCCTTCCCAAGACAATCCTTGTGCACTTCAAAGATCTTTGATATCTCTCACGAGGTCTAAGATATGGCTCTCTAAAAATTTCTGCCTAATTTGGCTTAGTGCACCTTGGGAACACTTTGGTCCGACATGCGCTTGAACATTTTTGATGATTCACAAGAGAAAAAAGGTCTCCCTTAGCATTTACCTAGCCAACTAGAGCTGATGGAGCTGATGGTTTGATCCCATGATGAATGGTTTGAAAGATTCACCATTGAGCAACTTTCAACTGAGAAACAATGTGATGGAAGAGCTCCAAGGTGTGCTCACACAAACTCTACTAAGGAATCCACTTGTCCTAGTCTTCTTAGGATCCCAATATCACTTCTAGGACCCCAGTAGTCTTAAGTCTCCAAGCCTAAGACTATCCTAACTCAAATCCAAGAGTTAGTCTCCTTGTGCTTAACCTTGAAGGACAACTATAAATAATTGTGTCTCAATTCTTCACTCTAACTTGGAGGATTCCAAGTACAATTCCTTCATATCAACTTTAAAAATTCTGCAAGGGTTGTGTCCACCATAATAAAATCCCTTTGATATCCTTCAAACTCCATTGGAATGGGTCTTCAAACTCTAATCAGTTGAGTACAAGATTGATTCTCCATTTGGTCCTTTTAGGCCTAATTGAACAATTAGCCCTATCCAGAGGGTTTTTATGGATTCTTTCCAAAAAATACCAAATAACCAAAAAAAAAAATTAGGATCTAGATACCCTTTTCCAAGACCTAAAATATTTTTAAGGTCTTAAGATCCTAAGTCATCCATACAATGGCTTCCTGAAATATAGGTCTACTAGGGCTAATTAGGCTAAAAATATGCAGTCCACTGATTTCTATCTACAAATCTATCTAGATTGATTGGCAAAGACCTAAGATCTCTGTTAGAGATCTATAGGACCTTAAGTCTTCTGAAACCACAATTGGTTTGAATCTCTCAAACACTCCCTTGCACATGCACTCAAATTTCTCCCTGTCATACACCTAACCAGACACTCATTGCCAGGCAACCCGAGAGGACAAGACATAAAATATCTATAAGATGAAAATATTTTTTTTTGTTTAACTAGAATAATATTCATCATTGTGCTTCATATCTCTAAAATAAAAAAATACTTTTCTACAAATTGAATGCAAGATTTATTCAACTTAAGTCCTCATAGGTTCCCTAACGTCGCTACTAAAGCAACATTATCTAAACTATTTACATGCATAAGATATCCATTTAATTATGAGCTTAAAAGATCTACATTA
>MU225633.1:147295-157490 GCA_018584345.1 Thuja plicata | reverse complement strand
AGGTGAACAAACCCTAAAATAGAAATACTAGGTTGCGCAATATAATTAATATAAAGTATTAATTATATGCATCTAAGAGACAGCTTAAGTGAAAAAGAGTAAGTAAACTAACTAATTACTCTAACAATTTGTTCATCTAGACAAGTACAAAGGTGGCATGGTTAGATTTGGAGATAACACTCCCAAACCCATCATAGGTAGAGTATCTATCACCTTAGATGGAAAGAACAAGACATATGATGTTCTTTATGTTGATGGTTTTCATCATGACTTACTAAGTGTTGGACAACTGCTAGACAAAGGATATCATTTGGAATTCAAGAACAACATTTGTATTATCAACAACAAAGGAGACATGATTGCATCAGGTTCAAAGACCAAAGGTAATATTTTCCATCTTAACTCTGATGTAAGTTGTTTTTTTGCAAAAGTGGATGACAGTTGGTTATGGCACAAGAGACTTTGTCATATCAATTTTGACAACATAGTCAAGATAAGTAATATAAAGGCAGTAAGAGACCTTCCAAATATTGCAAGACTAGTTGACACTATGTGTAGGGAATGTGTGATGGGGAATCATGTGAGGACCTCATTCAGGAGTAAACAAGACTTTGCTAAAAAAAAACTAGATCTGATACATACAGACCTATGTGGACCTACTCAAACAAGATCATACTACAGAGAAAGGTATTTCATTTTGTTTGTTGATGATTTCTCAAGGATGATGTTGGTTGCGTTCTTAAAAGAAAAATTTGAAGCTTTTGATAAGTTCAAAGTATTCAAAGCTAAGGTCGAGAATGAATCTAGATTGAAGATAAAATGTTTGAGATCTAATAGAGGAGGAGAATTCACCTCTGACTAGTTTTATGATTACTGCAAGGAATATGGAATCAAAAGACAGTTATGTGCACATAGAACCCCTCAACATAATGGGATTGCAGAAAGAAGGAACAAAATAATACTTGATACAACACACACTATCATGATAGAAGGAAAGGTTGCCCATACCTATTGGAGAGACGTGGTCAATACAAAAATCCATACTATCAACAAAATACAATTGAGGCTAGGTGCATACAAGACACCTTATGAACTTTGGTTTGGTGATGTACCTACTATAAAATACTTTAGAATATTTGGAAGCAAGTGCTACATCAAGAGAGATGATAGCATTGGAAAGTTTGATGCTAGAAGTGATGAAGGTATTTTTCTTGGTTACTCTACTAAACGAAAAGCCTATAGATGTTTTAATCTAAGATTGAAGAAGATCATTGAAATTACTCATGTGAAGATTGATGAGAATTTTATGGTTCAAGAAAGATAATATGAATGTGCTCCCATGATTGAAGATGAGCCCAGACTCATCAATAAGGACATAGTTATTGAAGAAATGTTTGACTGTATTGATGTTCCATGTAACAATCTTGAACCAAGTGAAGAAGAATCACAGATTATAGATGAACGTGTCACTCCTAAAAACTCAAAATACACATCCAAATACCACTCTAAGGAAGACATCATTGGAGATCAGAGTGCTAAAGTCTTGACAAGATCTAGAGAAAAAGGTTCAACCGTTGATGAAAAGGTATGCTTACTTTCACATATTGAACCAATAAGTGTAGAAGATGTGTGCAATGATTCAGATTGGAAAAGTGCTATGCAAGAAGAATTAGATCAAATAATCAAGAATGACACATGGGAACTGGTCCCTAGACCTCATGACAAGAATGTCATTGGAAAAAAGTGGATATTCAGGAACAAAATGAATGAAGAAGGAACAATGGTAAGAAATAAAGAAAGATTAGCATGTAAAGGATATGCACAGAGAGAAGGAATAGACTACACTGATACATTTACCCCTATGAGAAGAGTGGAAGCTATCAAGTTGTATTTGGACTATGAAACATTCAAGAACTTTAAAGTATATCAAATGGATGTCAAGTCAACTTTTCTGAATGATGATTTAAAGGAAGAAGTCTACATAGAGCAACCTAAAGGATTCAAACTTTCAGAAAAACTAGACATGGTATGCAGACTAAAGAAAGTACTTTATGGACTTAAACAGGCCCCAAGAGCTTGGTATGAGAGACTTGATGGTTGCTTAAAAAAGATAGGATCCATAAAAGGAGCAACAGACTATAACTTATTCATAAGAGAGACAGATGAAGGATTACTACTCGTTGCTATTTTTGTTGATGACATTATCTTTGGAGGTAATGACAAACTTAGTGCAGAATTCTCCAAAGAAATGAAAAGTGAGTTTGAAATGAGCATGATTGGACCTATCAAATATTTTCTTGGATTGAATGTAAAACAAACAGACAAAGGCATATTCATAAATCAGTTTAAGTATGTGAAGGAGATATTGAAGACTTTCAAAATAGAAGATTGCAAACCAGTAAGAACCCCCATGATAACAGGAAGAAAGCTTGCTAAAGATGATGATTCCACAATAGTTAAAAGACTCTATACAAGTCTATGATTGGAAAAATCATATATCTTACTCAATCTAGACCTGATATTTCTAATGTAGTTGGCATTGTTGGAAGATTTGCAGCTGAACCCAAGTAAAATCACCTAATGACAATAAAAAGAATATTTAGATACTTAAAAGGGACTATAGACTATGGTTTATGGTATCCTAACTCAAAGAATATACAACTTCATGTGTATACTGATGCTAATTGGGCAGTTTGTGTTGATGAAAGAAAGAGTACATCAGGAGGAGTAGTATTTCTTGGAGACAGGTTGGTCACTTGGACAAGTAAAAAGTAGAATTGTATCTCTTAGTCAACAATAGAAGCTGAGTATGTTGCAGCAACATTGAATTTTTTAAAAATGGTATTCATATTGATTATCCTATTGTTATTCATTGTGATAACACTAGTACTATTAATATGTCAAAGAACCATATGATGCATGCAAAGACAAAACACATTGAGATCAAATACCACTTTCTAAGAGAAAAAGTTGCAGACAAAGAAGTAAAGTTGGATTATGTGAGCACTAAAGAACAATTAGAAGATATTTTTACAAAGCCATTATCAAAAGATACTTTTGAGTATCTCAGGGGGAAGCTGGGAGCAATTCCCTTTCCCGAGTCTGATTAGAACTTACAACAAGAACATCAATCCTTGGTGACTGATGAATGGTTGAATACTCTACTTCTGGAGTAGTACTTGTGCCTAATAGTGTTTGGCACCATTTTCCATTGATGTCAAAGGGGGAGTATTAGTAAGGGGGAGCATATACTCTGGGGGAGTATACAGTCAGAAGAAGCAGCAGTAGTGAAGAGGAACCTTTGATGAGGATATTGAGAAGATTGTAAAAAGAAGGAAGACACTTTGAGTTGATGATGTCATATGCTGCCATCAATGTCAAAGGGGGAGATTGTTGGAGATTTGCCTTTGTGCAAATAGTTGATTGTATGTTTGTCATTGATAAAAAAATATAATATACAATGGTATTCTATATGCAATTATCAGTATAGATGGTTTGGAGCTATGTGTGTTTATTTCCATGGTGTATACATGTTCTAGATGCTATGTTAATTCACACCGAGTCAGATATGAAGTTTCTGTTGAGTTATGTTAATCAGTTATGGCAGTTACAGTGACTGAAGATTATCTGTGAAGAGCCAATGTAATCACATTATTTCTTGAGTTACGCCTATCTTTGGGATATGTGTGGTTGTATTCATGTTTATTTATGAGTTAGAGATAATTATCTAAAGGTGCCAAATGTGTTCTATCAAAATCATAATGTTGGAGTTAATTTGGTGGAGCCAACTTTGTGAAGCGTCGTGTCTATTCAGTTTGGGTTGCGTGATCCTAATCAGGTTGCATGCCTTATGTGGCCAAAAAAATAAGTATTGAAGGGACTCCTAAAGCCAACTAAGATCACATCATTTTGGAAGATACTTATAGTAGTTCATTTGGTGAACGCTAAGTGTGAATGATAATAAAAGAGACAGAAAAAGTACAAAATAGAATGTCCGTTGTTTTGGGATAGTAGAGACATTTCATTCATCAAGAAAATATCTATGTGAAGAAGAAGTGGAAGTATATAACACACTGGAACTGATCAAGACAACAGGTCTACTCAAATAGTTCATTTATCAGATATAGTGCATATCTATTTTACTAAAGGTTGCAACCTTCATCATTTTAGTAGTGAGATTTTTGGATAGTGAGTCCTCACCCCTAACAGGGTTACTTGTAAAAGAATCCTAACAGGGTCAAACCCTTAACCAGGTCACTATACTTATTTCATTGTAAAGAACAACTCCTAACAGGGTTGCAAGATCTCCTAACATGGATAATTATACTCAAGTACAGTTCTTTGTGGTGCTAATTCCCACCGGGGTTTTTACCTATTTGGTTTCCTCGTAACCAAAATTGTTGTGTTCTATATTGTGTTATCTAAATGTGTTAATGTTTAATTTTATTCTATAATTAATTGAAGAAAATAATTAAACTAGCTGATAACTAATTCAACCCCCCTCTTAGTTATCCCTTGGGACTATTCTAACAATTCTATCCAATCTAGGACTATCTCTAGTTCCATCTTTCCACTAAATATAGGAACTCCTTCTAGTTCTTTACCACTCATAGCCTTTAATAATTTCAATAATGGTTCCTCATTAAGGACATGGTCAGCTTCAGGTACTTCATCATCTATGGAAATCTCCTTTCCTTTCCCTTCAACCTTATCCTTTACTTCTTCTATCTTTACATCCACTTCATCTACCTTTTTCTCTAATTGAGCCAATCTGTCTCTGATCAATCTATTCTCTTCTTATTTCTCATCTACCTTCTTCACCAACTCTAGATTTTTCACCATTGTAGACTCTCCTACTGACTCTTCTGGTTGGGACATTCACCACAATATTGAACAAACAAGCTCTAATACCAATATGATGGAAGTGCTCTAAGGTGTGCTCGCACAAACTCTACTAAGGACTCCACTTGTCCTAGTCTTCTTAGGATCCAAAATATCACTTCTAGGACCCCAATATTATTAAGTATCCAAGCCTAAGACTATCTTAACTCAACTCCTAGAGTTAGTCTCCTTGTGCTTAACCTTGAAGGACAACTATCAATACTTGTGTCTCAATTATTCACTCTAACTTGGAGGATTCCAAGTACAATTCCTTCATATCAACTTCAAAAATGCTGCAAGGGTTGTTTCCACCATAATAAAATCCCTTTAACATCCTTCTAACTCCATTTTAATGGGTCTTCAAACTCTAATCAGTCAATTACAAGATTGATTCTCCATTTGGTCCTATTAGGCCTAATTGCACAATTAGCCCTATCTAGAGGGCTTTTCTAGATTCTTTCCAAAAAATACCAAATAAACAAAAAAAAAAATTAGGATCTAGATACCCTTTTACAAGACCTAAAATATTTTTAAGGTCTTAAGATCCTAAGTCATCCGTAGAATGGATTCCTGAAATATAGGTCTACTAGGGCTAATTAGGCTAAAAATGTGTAGTCCACTGATTTCTATCTACAAATCTATCTAGATTGATTGGAAAAGATCTAAGATCTCTATTAGGGATCTATAGGACCTTAAGGCTTCTGAAACCATAATTGGTTTGAATCTCTCAAACACTCGCTTGCACATGCACTCAAATTTCTCCCTGTTATACACTTAACCAGACACTCATTGCTTGCCTAGGGCATGACTTTAAAACTAGCAAACTAGCTCTCCAAACCTCCTACTTGAGTGTGTACACTATACAAAGGCTCCCCTACCATATTCATCCACACCCTGAATATTTCCATAGTTGGATTCTATGGGGGAGCCATGAAACCAAAAATCACTTTGTCTCTTACAACAACTACACTAGTTTCAAAACAATTTACAAAACCTATCTACTCTACTCAAAATTTTTTTTCCACTAAATGAAAAAGTCTTAAAAATAACTCTACCACATAGATCCAACACTGGAACAAGTTTTTCAATCCATTAAAACACTTCTTCACTCAAAACAAGTTGACTGTTGCAGAAAACTAGAATACAAAGCTCCTATTCACTTCCAAAATCTTACTACATCACACAATGCATCGGGAAATGAACCTCCAGGTATCTAAAGATGCCTCCTCCATTTTTTTAGGCAATTATCATTCATATCCCTCCTCAACTTTGAAGGGAATCAAAAGTTGTCGATGTTGCATGCAACATTTGCAAAGTTGCAAATGTTGTCATGACAACATTATAACATCTTTTGCATTAATGTTGAAAACTATCTTTTATGACCTCTATCTCATTCAAAATTATGAATAAACATTATTTAAGACTTTTTAGACACTTTTCTCATTTCAATTAAGTCTAGAACACTTTTAGAACCCATTTCCCACTTTAGGCCTAAACAAACACTAACTACTAGAAAGTAATAAAACTAGATTGGATTGAGCACTAACTACTAATCCATCTAGTTACACACTTTTCAAGACCTAATAAGGTAAAAATAAAAAGCTAATGACTTGGATAGGGTCAGTACAAGCCAAAATTATACTAAGACTTTAGGGATAGCCTAGGTGCTCCTGCACCACAATGCAACTTTTTGCACCAACCGAGATTGGGTCGCCAAATGGAATCTGAGTGGAATCTCCCAGAACTAAGCTACATGATTATAGGAATTCCAAAGATGGTCCTTGTGCACTTCATGGATCTTTGATATCTCTCACGAGGTCCGAGATATGGCTCTCTTAAAATTGCTACCCAATTTGGCTTAGTGCACCTTAGGAACACTTCGGTTTGACATGTGCTGAAATATTATTGATGCTTCACAAGAGAAAAAAGGTCTCCCCTAGCATTTACCCAACCAAATAGAGCTGATGCAACTGATGGTTTGATTCCATGATGAACAGTTTGAAAGATGCACCATTGAGCAACTTTCAACTGAGAAACAATGCAACTTTTTCACCAACCAAGATTGGGTCGCCAAATGGAATCCGAGTGGAATCTCCTAGAACTAAGATGGATTATTGAAGGCCTTCCCAAGATAGTCCTTGTGCACTTCATGGATCTCTAATATCTTTCACGAGGTTCAAGATATAGCTCTCTAAAAGTTGTTGCCCAATTTGGCTTAGTGCACCTTGGGAACACTTTGGTTTGACATGTGCTGGAATGTTCTTGATGCTTCACAGGTGAAAATAGGTCTCCCCTAGCATTTAAATAGCCAAATAGAGTTGATGGAGTTGACGATTTGGTCCCATGATGAATGGTTTGAAAGATGTACCATTGAGTAACTTTCAACCTAGCAACAATGCAACTTTTTTCTCCAACTAAGATCAGGTCACCAAATAGAATCCAAGAGGAATATCCCAGAATTGAGATGCATGCTTGTAGCCCTTCCCAAGATGGTCCTTGTGCACTTCACAGATCTATGATATCTCTCACAAGGTCAGAGATATGGCTCTCCAACAATTGCTGCCCAATTTGGCTTAGTGCACCTTGGGAACACTTTGGTCTGACATGCGTCAGAAAATTCTTGATAATTTTCATCCAAAAAAGGTCTCCCCTAGCATTTACCTGGATAACTAGCACTGAAGGAGCTGACAGTTTGGTCCCACGACAAATGGTTTAAAATATGCACCATTGAGCAACTTTCAACTGAGCAATAATGCAACTTTTTGTACCAACCGAGATCAGGTCGCCAAATGGAATCCAAGTGGAATCTCCCAGAACTGAGCTATGTGCTTGTACGCCTTCCTAAGATAGTCCTTGTTCACTTTATGGATCTCTGATATCTCTCACGAGGTCTGAGATATGGCTCTCCAAAAATTTCTACCCAATTTGGCTTAGTGCACCTTGGGAACACTTCAGTTTGACATGCGCCAAAACATTCTTGATGCTTTGCTAGATAAAAATTGATGACATATAACTGATTGAATGTTTGATAATGTTAAGTTGAAGATAATGCAAGGCATTAAATTAGTTAATGTATTGTATTTTCATTGATGTCAACTTGATATCATCTATACGGTCATGTACATAATGCCAAAGAGTTTAGAGAACCAAAAGAACAAAGGTTATGCTTTCAACAATGCATAAAAGTCAAGTATTCACTAAGTGACAAACAACCTTGATGGACTACACACCAATGGATAGAGCAAAGAAGAACAGTTACAGTGATACCTGACAATCAGAAGTATAGTGTTGCCCGATGAAGTAAAACCACAGGATGCCCGACGTGAAAAGTCAGAAGGTTTCACGATGAGCTAAAGAAAATATTGCCCGACGAGTAAAATTCCAATGATGCCCAACAGATGGATATCATGAAGCTAACTGGAGTCTCACCAATGGAACTGTCAGTTTTCACCGACGACTAACTGCAGTGGTGACTGACGGAACAGAGAGTTCACAAAATGAAAAAAATATCTAGCTGGCAGAGCTAAAAATAGACTTAACTGGTTGTCTACTTTGTTTTATTCAACCAGATATAAGTGATTGATTTAAAGATGATTTGTACAGTTGGCAAGAAGATATCTACAAGACAAATCAAGAGTTATGTTTTAAATCTAATTGGTTGGATTTTTTTTCACGCCAAGAATCAAGAAACAATGAATATCATGTCTATATAAGAGACAAGCTTAATTCATTCAAAAATGGGATTAAGGGGAGTGAATAAAAAGAGAATGCTGAAGAGAAACTGATGAAGAAAAAATTCATGCAGTGCTGATCAAACAAGTTGAAGGAAGAGCTAAGGAATTTTGTAGACACCGAGGAACAGTGAGCACAACATCATAGAGCAGATTGTATGGAGCACAAGGAATGAATTGATACATTGGTTAGAGAGGTAATGTACTTAAATAGATCTGAAAATATACAATTCAAATTTGCAATATGAATAGGTCATAGTGTTTCAGTTTAACCATTGAAGCATCAAGTCTCTTAACCGAGCAGGACTTAACAGTCTTCTATATATTGAGGTACGTCTCAAGGAGTGCCAAAAAGGTTGATTCATGAAAGTAGCATTGGACTTTCCTGATACCTATTGAAAATATAAGAAGGATGATGATTCAAGGATGGTAGCAATAGATGCCTGATACTAAGTGACAACCTCTATGTATAAAATCCTCTAACAAGGTCGCACTTAACAGTGTGTTTGTAAAATTTAACAAGGTTGGCTCCTAACAGGGCTCACTTTAGAAGAGTGAAAATTTGGGGTTCCGGTCCTAGTGGTTTTTTCCCTTAACAAGGTTTCTACGTTAAAGTTCATGTGTTATGTGTGTATGATTCATTTATTTACTATCTTGCATCTTACATAGCTAACTCTGGATTGATCGGTATACTCTGCCTATTTACTGAGTTTCGGTAAATAGTTATACTGCTTATCGGTAATCAAGAAAGAATAAGGATTGACAGAGAAAACCGATAGACAGTTAATCATTGTTAGTATTTCATGGCATGCATCTTGTAGGGACATAATAATCTGAGGTTTATTGATTGGTGGTTAAGTTTGAAGGATAAATTTTTGAGACCACTTATTCACCCCCCTCTTAGTTATTACTAACAATTGGTATCGAAGCTTGTGTGCTTAGAAAGGAAGGTTTCAAGACCTAAGTCAAGATCACAAGATGAACAGATGAGATGTGCCCAAGTTGAACAAAGACAAATTTTCTTCATGGAAAAGCAGGATAAGACTCCACTTATCAGGTATTGTTAATGATGTTACTCAATTCCTAGATACTGAATATGTGTTGCCCACAGGAGTATTGACAGTAAATCAATTGAGAGAGAAACATGAGCACAACTGCATGGTCATAGAGCTTTCTTCCTCACTCTCTAATGCTGAATTTGAAGATGTCAAAGATTGAAAAACCACAAAGAAGATGTGGGACAAATTGAAGCTTGTACATGGAGGTGATACAAATGTTCTGAGAGCCAAGGCAGAAAGCCTTAGAGGAAATTTTGATGATCTCAGAATGAAAGAAGGAGAAAACATCACATAATACAACACAAGAATCAAAGAATTAGTCAATGCTATATGAGGAGTTGGAGGTACACTTGAAGATGAGACAGTGGTAAGTAAAATCTTAAGAACCTTACTGCCTATATATGCTATTAGAGTTTCTACCATTCAAGAAATGAGAGCAGTAGAAAACAATACAATTACTCTTGATAGCTTAATTGGTAGACTGATTTCATTTGAGATGAATAACTTTGATAATAGTGTCTTACC
>MU225633.1:60499-121647 GCA_018584345.1 Thuja plicata | reverse complement strand
GAAGATACTGATGCTAACACTTTGATTGCTGAAATATTTGTTGATGACATCATATTTAGAGGCAATGATATGCTATGCAAATCATTTGCTAATGAGATGAGAAAAGAGTTTGAGATGTCTATGTTTGGAGAGATCAAGTTCTTTCTTGGTCTATAGATCATGCAACAATGTGATGGTATTTTCATTACACAGTCCAAATACATTAAAGAGGTCCTAAAAATATTCATGATGGAAGATTCCAAACCATTTGGAACACCAATGGCTATTGGATGTAAGTTAACAAAGGAGGACAAGACAACAGAGGTAAATCAAAATTTGTACAGATCAATGATTGGAACACTCATGTATGTTGTACACACTAGACCAAATATTACACACGCAGTAGGAATAGTTGCAAGATTTTCTGCTAACCCCAGGGAATCATATATGACTGTTGTGAAAAGAATTTTAAGATATCTGAAGAATAATGAGGAATATGGCTTATGGTATAAAAGAGAAGGAAAGTTTGAACTTAAGGTGTTTACCGACACTGATTGGGCTGGAAATATTGATGACCAAAAGAACACAACTGGAGGATCATTCTTTATGGGTGATAGACTTGTCACATGGATTAGCAAGAAGCAAGGATGCATCTCTCAGTCTACTGCAGAAGCAAAGTATGTTGCTTCTGTTGCAAATTGCTAAAATATTGCATGGATCAAACAATTACTGGAAGGTATGCATATGAAGATCTTACAACCAGTAATTATCTATTGTGATAACACCAGTGCAATAAAAATTTCCAAGAATCTAGTCATGCATGCTAAGACTAAACACATTGCTATCAAGTATCATTATTTGAGAGAACAAGTTCAAGGAAAGGAAGTGAAACTTGAGTATGTGCAATCCAAAGAACAATTAGCTGATATCTTCACCAAGCCACTGCCCAAGGATACATTTGAGTACTTAAGAAAGAGACTAGGGGTCAAAACCTTGTCTACCAGTCAGTAAAATGACTGAAGGCTGCATCAGCCTATATATTATCAGAATATCATACATGTTGATGCAAGCAAAGAGGTGAACTTCAAAGCTACATCTATATACAAATAGGTATATATCTTCACCGAGCACCAAAGCATATTGCTGATGGATAAGGAAATTCAAGGAATATATTATGGATGGAGAGAAACGATTGTTTGACATTAATGTTAGATATTTGTGAGATATTTGTTTGGCATTGTTGTCAAAGGGAGAGAAATTATCCATATTATCACCTTTCTAGAAAGGGAAAGAGATTATCCATTATCACATTACTCCAAAAGGGAGAGATTATATCCTTAGGAAGAGAAATTGTATGGAAAGATTATACAAAGGGAGAGTTGTTGTCAAGAGAAAAAGACATCAAAAGAGAAGAACAGTCAAGGGAGAGAAATTGACACAAGGAGAGAACACAACACATCAGAAGATAGAGAACTGAAAGAATCAAATCTAAGCTAAAATAGAGCTTACCGATGGTCAGACATTTATCGGTTATCAGAAAAAAAAGACTGGTAGTTTGATGAATCTCAACTGCTGTATTTCATATTGTATTAGAAATAGTATAGTGATAATATAATATATTGCCATCAATGCCAAAGGGAGAGATTGATGACATATAACTGATTGAATGTTTGATAATTTTAAGTTGAAGATAATGCAAGGCATTAAATCAGTTAATGTATTGTATTGTCATTGATGTCAACTTGATATCATCTGTACAGTGATGTACATAATGCCAAAGACTTCAGAGAACCAAAAGAACAAAGGTTATGCTTTCATCAATGCATAAAAGTCAAGTATTCACTAAGTGACAAACAACATCAACGGAGTGCACATTGACGGATAGAGCAAAGAAGAACAGTCATAGTGATACCCAATGATCAAAAGTATAGTGTTTCCTGACAAAGCAAAATGACAGGATGCCCAATGAGAAAAGCCAGAAGGTTGTCTGACAAGCTAAAGAAAGTGTTTTCCGATGAGTAAAATTTCAATGATGCCTGACGGATGGAGATCACAAAGCTAACTGGAGTCTCACCAACGTTACTGTCAGTTGTCATCGATGACTAACTGCAGTGGTGACCGACAGACCAGAGAGTTCAGAAAATGACAAAATATCTAGTTGGTAGAGCTAAAAATAGACATAACTGGTTGTCTACTTTGTTTTATTCGACCAGAGATAAGTGATTGATTTAAAGATGATTTGTATAGTTGTAAAGAAGATATCTACGAGACAAATCAGAAGTTAAGCTTTAAATCTAATTGGCTAGATTGTTTTTCACACCAAGAATCAAGAAACAATGAATATCATGTCTATATAAGAGACAAGTTTAATTCATTCATGATTGGGATTAAGGGGAGTGAATAAAAAGATGATGCTAAAGAGAAACTGATGAAGAATAACTTCATGTAGTGCTGATCAAACAAGATGAAGGAAGAGCTAAGGAATTCTATAGACACCGAAGAACAGTGAGCACAACATCACAGATCAGAAAGTATGGAGCACAAGGATTGAATTGATACATTGGTCAAAGAGGTAATGTACTTAAATAGATCTGAAAATCTGCAATTCAAAGTTGCAATATGAATAGGTCATAGTGTTTCAGTTTAACCATTGAAGCATGAAGTATCTTAACCAAGCATGACTTAATAGTCTTCTATATATTGAGGTACATCTCAAGGAGTGTCAAAAAGGTTGATTCATGAAAGTAGCATTGGACTTTCCTGGTACCTATTAACAGTCTAAGAAGGAGGCTGATTCAAGGATGGTAGCAATAGATGCCCGATACTAAGTGACAATCTCTATGTATAAAATCCTCTAACAAGGTTGCACTTAATAGTGTGTTTGTAACCTTTAACAGGGTTGGCTCCTAACAGGGCTCACTTTAGAAGAGTGAAAATTTGGGGTACCGGTCCTAGTGGTTTTTTCCCCTTAACAGGGTTTCCATGTTAAAATTTATGTGTTATGTGTGTATGATTCATTTCTTTACTATCTTGCATCTTACATAGCTAACTTTGGATTGATCGGTATACTCTGCTTATTTACTGAGTTTCGGTAAATAGTTATACTGCTTATCGATAATCAAGAAAGAATAAGGATTGACAGAGAAAATTGACAGACAGTTAATCATTATTAGTATTTCATGGCATGCATCTTGTAGGGACATAATAAACTGAGGTTTATTGATTGGTGGTTAAGTTTGAAGGATAAATTTTTGAGACCACTGATTCACCCCCCCCTCTCAGTTATTAATAACAAAAAATTTCTCCCCTAGCATTTACTTGATCAAGTGAAGCTAATGGAGCTGATGGTTTGAGCCCATGATGAATGGTTTGAAAGATGCACTATTGAGTAACTTTCAACTAAGCAACAATGTAGCATTTTGCACCAACCGAGATCGGGTTGCCAAATGGAATCTGAGTGGAATCTCCCAGAACTGATCTACATGCTTGTAGGCCTTCTCAAGATGGTCCTTGTACACTTCATGGAGCTCTGATATCTCTCATGAGGTCCGATATATGGATCTCCAAAAATTGCTGCCCAATTTGTCTTAGTGCACCGTGGGAACACTTTGGTCTGATATGTGCCAGAATGTTCTTGATGCTACACGAGTGAAGAAAGGTCTCCCCTAGTGTTTACCCAACCAAATGGAGCCAATGGAGTTGATGGTTTGGTCCCACAATGAACAGTTCTTGATGTTCTCCAATTGTTAGTGGTATGTGACTCGTAGAGAAGCATAGACTAGATGCTCGATTCCCCATAACTTTTGATGGGTATTGTTTCAAGACCCAAAAATGAAGAAATGATGTTCTTTCATCATGTTCCCCAAGGTGTCCCAACTTTTATATTGGTGGAGTTCAAGGTTTGAAGGGTACTTCCTTCGTTAAGTGCCCCAATTAGCCCTTCCAAGCAAAAGTGAGGGTTCCTAAGTTAGAGGAGTTGTCCAAGGTGTCAAGACTTTTACTTTTGGGAAAAGTGCTGCCCCAACTAGTACTCTTTGATCATACAATTAATTTCCAAGGACCTTTGGGAGATTTGGAAGTAAAACTAGAAAAGGTGTTCTATACGGATAAATTTTTCCTGTAATTATGCAAGTTTTTGCAATTGTACCCTAATAGGAAGGGTTGGGATATTGGATCACGTTCCCTAGGATACAAATTAACTTTATGTATAATTATTTCACCCCATCCAGTCAATAAGATAGTTTGTCATATCTTTGGCACAATTGCCCTCTAGGGTCACTAGGTGTCAAATTAATGAACCATTTAAGTAGATTTATTAATGCAAGGAATTGGCATATTGAAAGATTACTAGTTGAGTTTATTGTTCATATGGATTCTATTATGGTTGTATGCTTGACTCTTTAGCCCATGACAAAGGTACTCATTTATGTGGCTTTGGAATACTTTCAGAAACAAAATCTCAAATTCAAATAATTTTCCATTTTATGTCATTAGGAGTTAATTATTTATTAATTTATTCTCAGTGAGATTCAAAGCTAAATGGGATTATGCATTGTAATTGAAGAAATATGAACACCACAAAGTTATAGGTCTACAAAGTGTTGTTTGTTGGAAGTCTATTGTATGTGTAGATCTGTTGGGGCTGAAATTAATGTTGTAATTATCAAACTCATTTCCAAGAAAGAAGATAAAACACTTATTAAAGACATCTTATATAACACATTCAACAAAGCCTTAATAAGTTTTGTCAAATATTTGAATTCTTGCATGTATTTCATCATTATACAAGTTTGAATGTACACACCACCTTTCATACAAATTCATTTTATATCAGTGATATAACATATTATGAATAAATATATCAATGTTATCAAAAGTATGGGATATAGAATTACTCAAAATCTTAGATACACAACTATATATCAAAATTTTAAGTGTCATTTCCGCTCCTAAAGTGTATGATTTTAACACGGTACTTGATGACGTCTACATTCCAATCCCTTCATTCGGAAGGCACAACAAAAAAACAAGCTTATCGGTTGACAAAAATATTAAATGAATGTATAAGTAACTAAATGAACCAAAGAACATGACTAGAGAATGCATAATGAAGTTTAACGTCACAAAATATGGGATAATCAAATGCACACCTCAATCTTCTATATCTATCATATACGTATACAAATGCACTTACAATCCACATACACAACCAAGTTTATTGGCTCAAACAAATAAAGAAGAAAACTACAATGAATGTATTGAACGTAACTGTAATGAACATGGAAAACCTTGTAGTGAGTTGCACTTACCTACTGAAATGTTCCTGAAGTGTCATCTCTCTACTTGAGGGTATTCAATATTTTTTCATGATCAACAGTACTAATAGTCCAAAGTTCCTTTGTCTTTGGTTTTTCTTGATGTTTCAAAAACTTAACATTGGCTGCTATAACAAGGTGTGAATACATGAGAATGGTTTTGTGCTTCTCATAGTCTTCAAACACAGGAATACCATTATTTCTAATCATGTATTTGCACAACCATATTGCCGCAAAAAACATGTGATCCTATTGGATATGTGAACATATCATCATCTGTCGTCAGTTGTGCAAGTTTCTTCTTTCCTTGTACACAACATGCTAACCAGTTATCTGATCTCTCATCATTCCCCTATGGTGCAACCAATGCAAAAAAATGTCCTGGTTGTAGAAGATCTGAAAGATGGTCGTAGTCAAGTGAATAATCCATGTCATCATTTATTACAGAGAGTGTGACAAATAAAGGAGTTAGATAATGTGGAACCCATGTTTGACCCACTCACTTGACTCACACTGATCCTAATCACACTGAAGAAACCTCAGACAAAAATAAGCCAACTCTTGTATCCAAATGGTCCATGTACTAGAATCTGAGCTTTGAAATAAATGCATTTTTGAAGAATATTTCATGTTTTTGACAATCCAACCTATCTCCAATTGTGCCCAACTCAACCAACCAAAATAATATGCACACCAATGAATCAAGAGTACCCCCTTGTGACAATGTTGAAGTACACCAATCAATAATAGAATGAGTCTCAAGGAGTTCTACACCTAAAATCCTCAATTGCTCCTTAACTAGAGCTCTCTTTACACATGCACCTGCTCCATCACGCTCCCCTTTTCCATGACCGGCCTAAAAAAAAATCCAAATATGAGGTACACCTCTCTCTACATGCATTCTACATAACCAATAAAACATACGAGAATTTTTGAATTAACCAGTGCAATTATCTGACCAAATGAGATGTCTATCCATAGAAATATCATTTTCCCGCACCCACTCAAAATAATTCTCAAAGTAATGTTGGACATACTCATGAGAGTGAGATCTATCATTGCTCATATAAAAATGGTATTCTCTGATTATCTTTCGGTCATCTTCTGTACTATCAGGGGAATGTCTATATGTTATGTGCACAAAAATAGCAACCTGAATAGAATTGTAATATTGATCTTGTAAGTCATTTTGGGGCTGCAATGAATAGTTCTCTAAAAATTCAATGAACGATATAATAGTGCCAATCAGGAAAGTGTCATTACAAATCCTGAATTGTTGATCCAACCACTGAGACTTGTGACTATGCCTTGCATACTTGTAAAAAATATTCTTCCTGAAATCTGAAATAAAATCAGATAGATTACATTCTTTTGTAACCAACTCACATCTAGAACCTTAACCTCCACTTTTCAATGTATATTTAACGGTTTCATATACCTTTTTTTGGACAATTGTCTTTCCAAAATCATGTTTGTAGTCGTCATGAAAACATGAAACAAACTTCACTAGCCCACCACACTTTGAGAACTTTTCATTTAAGCAATCTTGTCTATAAAAGAAACATCCATCATCAATAAGACATAAAAAATGATCTAGCAAGTCTCTTGATGATTTTGGAAGAGCACTTGCACCACACTCCTCCAACATTTCACTAGTATGCAAAGTAAAATGAATGGTTCGTAACAATTCATGGTGCATTGAAAACTCCACATGATATTTGCAACAAGTATTTCGAATCTTAAGAGGCACACAAAAAGGATTGAGTCATTCAAAAGATCTTTGTGATATTTGCAATGTTGGATGTATCTCACAAAATTTTTGAACATTGGTTGATTCACCTCCAAATAATGTTTTGGATGTGGGGTATGGTCTCGAATGCCAATTCTCAACTTCAAGACATCCTTCACATTTGGAGACACTCGTGACTTAGATTGCCAAAATAGTTGAACTTGATGCTTCAAACCATCAGTAAGATTCTTATTAGAAGGTGGAACTCTCCCACCTTAAGCCCATGTATTATTTTGAAGAGGATCATCAAGTATTTCTCTTCTTGCAAGTGCTCTATCCAAAGTTTTACGATTTAGGTTCAAGTCAACACAATTTTGTCTCATCAAACAAGCCTTTCTCAAATGATGACTTATTAAGGAGTTTTTAATAACCCTCCTAGAGGCTCTCTTGTAATTTTCCTTTGTAGTCTTCCCAACAGAATTGAGAGAACTAAAAATATTTCTCACAATAATAGCATTCCTCTCCTTTTTCTTGTTCACACTAATCTTCAATATGACTAGAATAGGTCTCATCTTATGAATCATTAACAAATGCACAAACATTTGACATTGCTCAACCAATGTCTTATGGCTAAAAAATTGATCAAAAAGTTTTGAAACCCACAACTGAACGGTTCTTTAGGATCTCTTGCCATCAAAATTGCTCATTATGTTCTCATCAATTTCAAGTAACCATTTTGTTATTCTTGAAGGTCTCAAATTTGAAGTTTGTCTTTCTTCCTCACAAGGGAATTTATTTCTCATATAATTTGGAGATGTGTAATGTTGATTTGGTTCTTGTGCACCATTATCATTGTTAATTACTTCATATTCGATCAATGGATTGTCATTGTCAATGTCCACACTTCCATTGTCAATGTCCACACTTCCATTGTCCACATCCACATGTTCATTTTCAAAACCTAAAATTTCATCTTCAATCCCTACATTCTCATTTTCAATATTATTGTCATAAATCATTTCAAATTCATGTTCTTCTTCACTTGAAACTGCATTTAAGGTGGGCATATGCCCACATCTTCATTAATATTTAACATACCTTGTATCTTGTTTCGATGGGCAACCCTATCCATTTCTCTATACACTTCAATCTCTTCATTTGTGAGCTTCCTCTTCCGTTTATGCTCTACTACTCCCCATGATGAGACCAAAAAGGTGAAGCAAAAACCTTTGATTATAGAGAAATTCCAACAAAAATGGTGAAAAAGTAAATTTTTGTCTTCCACAACTGCAATCCCATGATATTCTCTACAAAAATGTGGTTCTTGGATTGAGGGACCCAACGAATCAATTTTTTCTTTTGGATGCTAGTAAAACAAATCGGATATCAGAAAATATTAGATATCAGATATTATCGGATATTTGATATCCCCCGCTCAAATTTGGCTCCAACTTTTTAATTTGCATCCTATTTTGAATATTTATTTTACTTTTTCATTACTATATTATAAATTTCATTTTTATAATATTAATATTATATTTTCATACTATTAATATTATATTTTCAAAATATTAATATTATATTTTAACAATATTAATATTAATATTCTCTCTCTCTCTCTCTCTCTCTCTCTCTCCTAGGTATTATTGTTATAATACAAATATTAAAATAAATATATAATACTAATATTATATTATTATACAATAGATAAATAAATAATAATAATATAACACTAATTTATATAGTACAATACTAATATAAATAATTATATAATACAAATGTTTTTGATTAAGGTAACACCAGGTTTTGAAGGGACCCCAAAACCCTTCAACATAGATAAGAAAAGATAGGCATAAAAGTTCAAAAACACAACATTCTGTCACAACAAAAGATAGAAGATGAAAAAGGGCTTAACCCAAGATTACACAGAAAATTTCATATAATAACAAAAAACAAACTATGAAAAACTTCCAGCAAAATAGAAACAAAAAACTCCCAGAAAACAAAACAATCTAGCATTACTGATCACTTCTCAGCTGCATCCATCTAGTCTTCCGTGATCTGGATTTCCTCCATCTAAGATTCCATGTTCTGGATCGAGTCCCACAAATTTGTAATGTCTTTAATTTGGACCTCAATCTTCTTTCTGGTACTTGATCTAGTTTTGGGTCCCGGGCCTAAAGTTTGTATTTCCTATTTTCCATCTTTCTCCTGCTTAGCTCTATCATTATAATTCCCTTCCAACAGGGTGTGTAGTGCTTTCAGATTATCCACAGAAGTTTGCATCCCAATTTTATAATCGTTGACAGCTTCCTAAGAATTACATTATTTTTGTTTTTCTTCTCGGTAATGTTTTTCATCCTATTGTCAATCATGGTGCTTAATTTTTCTTCCAGAGTAATATTGTTATTTTTTACCTTTTCAAAAACATCTTTCCCCTGCTGATACATAGTCACATCATTTATTACTTTATCCACAATCTCCTCCACCAGAGAATTTCTATCTTCAAGGTCCTTGCATTTGGCCTGAAGCTCCTTCATGTCATCCTGCACCCATTTATTGATGTTATACCCGTACATAGCTTTGTTTCTTTTCGCTTGGAGAAAAGAGATATTAACTGCTCTTTTAACTTTGAAATATTTATCCCAGAGCTCTTCTTCTAGGCTCCCCTGGTTTTGGTTGTTCTTCTCCTCATCTTCACCCATCAGAATCTTAAGGGGAGTAGATTTGATTTTGCAGTAATTATGTTCTTTCTGGGCTTCCTCCTCAAGGTCGACAGAGATGTTATCATTGTGGGCCTTTTTGACATCTTCCTTTGTAGCCATTTTCTCCTCATTATTATCAGTCTTACCCTTTTCAGTTTCATTCTCCACAGGATCCACATACTCCGTATTAATCCTGTTCTCCAAAGATTCTTGTATATCATCTTTACTCTTGTTATGATCCTCCCTTTCTTCATTATTGTTGTGCTGGTCATCAATATAGGTTTCCACCAGATTATCAATCTTTTCAGATATCTCTTCCAGGATAGTGCTATCCATCTTTGGGGTATCCTCAATATCCCCTTTCTCACCCCTAGGCTCAGTAGTAGTAGGGATATTCATCTTGACCTCCTCTCTATTTCTCTACTCCCCAATGTAACCATCATCCTCAGAAGACTCCACATCCTTCTCATCTTCAGTCCTCATACCTTCAATATCATCATAGATAGACAACGTGATATCTGCTTCAACAGGGCCCTTGCGGATTTTTTTTTTTAGAATCTTTATTGGTTTTCTTGCCTGAAGACATCTCCAAACTCATGCATTTTACATTGTTAATCTTCTTGGGAATCGGCTAAAAAATGTGCTTTTTGACATATTCCGTTATCATAAGGATGATCCCCTTATGTAGGACAGGGGAGGATTTAACTCTGTAATCTATAATACTTTGATTGAGAGAACTTAATAGGTAATAAGGGAAAGAAACCCTAATATCATGCCAAAAATGATTAACAAGCACAAAGTGGTAATTGTAGACATTAGAATACCTACTATTGAGAGTGAAATACTCCATGATCATTCTGATGAAAAAAGCCCAAATGCGCTTGATATTGGACAAATTAACATAATTCAGGTCGCATTTGACAAGCATAGCTCGCTCCTCATCAGCCTTTGGGAAAGTTTTGTAGGCTTTGTTTCCCTCTTTCTTATCTTTGGAGAACTGCATTCCCTCCAAAGGGAGACCTGTAATTTCAGCTAGATGATCTAAATTTAGGGTAAAGGATTTACCCAGAATATTCACTTTCCTATTCTCCCAGCCAACCACAAATGCCTTCGTAATCTCCTTATTATTTCCATGAAGACATTTGAGATATACATGCACTTTTCACTTTTTGAGCTTCCTCCAAACATCTTTCTCCTTCCTCCATTTACAAACTATTGGTTCTTCTCTTTTTAGGTCACCACCCATATCTCCATTCTCCTTCATTGTGCTATGCTCACTAGCTTTCTTCGACTCCTTAGCAATATTCAACACAATATGCAGATAGAGATTCAAATGAACATGCTGTGTCTTGATGCCCCAAAAAGCATGTGATGGATTAAGATCATAATTATTATGACTCTTCACATGGCACATCACCTTTGCTGTACCCCAAATCCATATCACATTAACCGATATGATTAATATAGTTAATATCACTTGCCTTGTGGTTAATTCTGTCATGATTAAGTAATGAATTTATTTCATCATTAATCTTAGCTACATTGTGCCACTTGCGAGTGATGTCATTTTTTACTCCAAAGTTATCAAGACCATCCACCACTTGGTTAGTTTCTAAAAAATTATGGGTGACATAGAAAGCAGTGAATTTTGAAGCCACTTCCATAATTTTATCAATAATTTTCTCGATAGTCCAAGAGGCCTTTCTAATACCTTTAATATTATTAATAATATTAAGAGAATAACCCTCCAGCCAGACTTTCTTACAGTCCATCTCTTCTGCCAACAATATCACTTTAAGGCTGCCATTGCTTCAGCTCTGTGATTTGATTGCACTCCTAGAGGAGCAACAATGGCTCCAACATAGATTCCATTCTAGTCTCTTATTATACCTCCTCCTCCAGCCATACCCGGATTGCCTTTCGCTACCCCATCAAAATTGGCTTTGACCCAATCCTCTGGAGGAGAATTCCAGGTAGCTATAGTCTCTGAGATTTGGAATTGGGTTCAGGAGTTCTGAATTGCCAATCACTAGTCATCACACTTTCCTTAGAATCTATTTTTTTACTTGAGGAAAGAAAATTTTCTTCCAACGCCCTGAAAATTTGATTTCTGATAGCTTCAGGGAAAGACTATTTCTCTCTAAATATTATATTGTTTCGTTCTTTCCAGATTCACCAGCATAAGTGTGGGGGAATTAAAGACCAAAATTCTTTAGCAATTATATTCTGAGAAGGACAACTCCATTGAGTAACAAAATCCTTCTAGAGAAGAGGGAAGAACCAACACAAATTCCATTTCCTAAAGATAACTTCCCAAACCTTACGGGTAAAGGAACAGTGAAGCATTAGATGATCACAAGATTCAGAATGTTCCAAACAAAGATCACATCTATTCACAATCTAGACTCCCCTTTTAGAAAGGTTGTCAAGGGTTAGCGGTTTATTTTGAATTAAAAGCTAGAAAAATAAATTTATTTTAGGAGTGAGATTTTTGTACCAAACATAGGAGAAAAGAGGTCTCTCCTCTCTTTCAGTGAAAAGATTGATAGAAGAAGCCATCGTATACTTTCCATTTGGTCTTGAATCCCACACAATAGAGTCCTGGACATTATCTTTGATATACCAAGTCTGCAACTCATGTTGGAGGGAAATGAATCTGATATCAATTTCTCCAAGATTCCTCCATTTGATTTCCTTCCAGTAATCTATAGCCTTAGTACCTATAGAATCTTTGCACCTATCAATGGCCTATTTCCACTCTTGATTATTGGAGAGAGTCACTTTATGGATCCAATCGTCATCCCAAAACTCAATTCTCTTTCCATCCCCTGGCTTCCATTGCTTTCCTTTAATGATAAGATCTTTAGTCGAGCTTATACTATTCCAGATGTGGGATCCATTAATACTGATATCTTCGGTAATATAATCCTCCAGGGAATTATAATTGAAGATGTATTTGTTTCTGATAATTCCATTCCATTCTTTTTGATCTCCATAAATTCTCCATAGTTGTTTAGCCAAAAGGGCCTTATTGACATTTTTTATTGCTCTTAGACCAAGACCTCCCATCTTTTTAGGCTTGCAAACCTTATCCCAAGCCACAAGACTAAGCCTTTTCTTCTCTTCAACCCCTAACCAGAGAAACATTTTTTGGATTTTCTCAATTTCAGTAGCAATTTTATGAGGAATTTTAAAGAGGCTCATTGCATAAACATGGAGATTTTGAAGTGTTGATATTTTCTTTGGGTTTTGGCTTATCTATGCCAAACGTGGATGGTCAAACCAAAAGACGTGTTCACCATATTTCCTCTTATCTCTAGACTTTGACCATGTAGATGATGACCTTTTTTTTCATCCAAAATTGACAAAACAAAAAGGGTTTCTTAAAGACATTATCAACTTTCTGTCAATATAACTGCTATCAAAATTTGAGCTCAGTAAGTAATTATTACTTATTTTCTAATTGAGTTATCTCTAAAGTCCTAATTGACAGACTGATTGAAAAAAAACTATAACTTTCAAACGGTTTAACCTTTTTGAAATCCGAAATATGCGTCACATTCTATGCTTCGCCTACTATAAGAAAAAAAAGTTTGCAATATTGTAAAGTTTAGAATTAGTTAAGGTGGTCAGACATGAGAGTTTTTTTTATTCTGAATAAGTTGTAGCAGAAAATTTATAATTAATTATTTATTTGGTAAAACATTACACAAAAATATGCATCACATCTGGGCATGAGTCTACTACTTATATCTTGAATCTTGTGAAAATATATCATCATTTGATTGTGATTAAAGTGGTTAGACATACACATACTTTTAATCTTTTTCCTGAAATTTTCGTACACTACTGCATTGAAATATAAAATATTGAACAATTAGATTAATTTTTTTTCCACACAAGGGATGGTAGTTTAGAAACTAGATTTAATTTCCTACAGATTTTGTACTTACAAATTTTTCACATAAGGTTGATAAGATGTTCAAATTTTTATGTCAAGTTGACTAACCTTGATTTTCTGATTTTTCATTGCCGCTTAAGGCCATATCTTGGTATACCATGATCCTGCACATACCCTTACCATACATGTTATTCCAATTCACCAATACATTTGCCTACATTGTCGTATCCCTTTTTTTTTTCTTAGCTTGGGTACTCATAATGAGATAGTCCTTGAGGATCACAATATGCACATCCTCTTCATCATTTGTCTATTTATTCCAGTTCATCAATTCATACATCCACTCGTAAGGCCCTATGCCTTGCTAGAAATTAGGGGCAAATAAATATAATCTTGGTTAAAATCTTTAAAAATCCAAAAAAAATTAGAAAATATAAAAAATCCAACAAAATAAAAAATAAAATAAAAATAAAATCAGAAAATATAAAAAAATCTGATTTTTTTTTTTGAAAAAAAAATCAAATAAAAACGTCAAAATTTGCAATAAAAATAAGGGTTGAAAACCTAGAAACAAACTAGTCATTCCATCTATGTCACTTTGCCTCCATCATTGTTATCTATATTCATAATAGATCCCCTTCACATCCATAAGATCCTAGTAACGAAAATCTCATCATGGCTTAGGAACTCACAGTCATTTGTTGTGCATCGTTGGGGGAAAAATCCTACCACTAGCAGAATAAAATTGAGCTTCAAAATGATAAACAAGTGAGCAATGCAAACAACATTTCATAGCTCCAAAAATCAAACATCTTGATGACCAACCTTGTAGATCCACATCTAAAAAGTGAGACAATCAACCTTCACACCAAAAAACTAAATAACAACTAGATGATTAATTTTTCATCATGATCTTGATTACAATAGAATGATGGTTTGTCGATTGTCATTTGATTTCTTTGGTTATCATGTCTTTTGAGTCACTTTGTGATGCATCGAGTTAGATAAACAATGACAATTAATGGTATTTTTTTCTTTTCTACTTGTGAGTTCACTCTTAGTACTATGCAAGTTCATCTAAGAACATGAACATCAAAGAGTGATCGTAGACATCATGAGCATGCATAAGAAAAGAATCAACTCTTGTTTGTTTACACAAGTAAAACTTAGGTCATCTTGGCTCAATTATACCTCGATGACTGTTTTAACTTGCAATATCAAAATCCATGTGAGAAGTACTCAGGTCATCATGGTTTATATTTTCCCATTGATGTTTGTACTCACTCGCAACACTTCAAAAAGATCGATGATGAAAAAAACACAGTAAAATGATCAAAAGGATGACAACGCTATATTTGGTTTTGCATTTAGCTTGCATTCAAATTAGGTTTCATTTCATCCTTGCATCTAGTGGATTCTCATGGTTGGAAGCTTATCATTAACTATCTTTCTTATGAATGGGGCAAAAATCATCAAGTGTCTAAACAATAGTTGTATACATCAAAGGTATGGATCCAATGTGATCTAAGAAATGATCCCCCCTAGAATCTGCTGGTCTAATAGTTATTAGGCACCCTTATCTAATAACCAATCATGGTATCAAATTACCTTGCGCTAGCATCAAATCAATATTTTATCAATTGATCCTCTATCAATCAATCATTGAACCACGATCAAACAAACCAGTATCCTCTATTTATCTATCTATTAGATCAATCAATCTTTCCTCAATCGATCATTATCAACATTAATCTACTAATCAAATAAACTGTATCAAATCAATCAATCAACATCAAATCTATCAACATCATATCAATCAACATCAAATCAATCAATATCATATCAATTGACATCGATCAATCCTCATCAATAATCAATTCATGAAACTTTTTGTCTATTTGTGGTTCTTGACTATCATGGAATCACACATGAGATATTAACCTATCTATTAGTTTGATCTTATTATCTATCTTTAGTTCATGGTTATCAAGAAATCATTCATCATCGAATCACATATCAATCATTAACGATTATTGATCACATTCAATTGAGACATCATTTTTACATCCAATTTATTGGGAGCTAAATTAGAAATGGTAAAACAATCACAAAAATCTGAAATATTTTTAAAAATCCTAAAAACTCTACAAATTCTCAAAAAATCTTGAAAATTGCAAAATATGTCCAATTTACCTTCTTAGGGGGCATACAAGGTGCTATTAGAAAATCTTAAAATTTGGAACATTCTCAAATATGGAGTATCAAACAAACCATATGATTTATTCTCAAATTTGGGGCATCAAATAAACCATTTGTGGCATCGATTAAATTAATTTTCAACATCAGGAACATCAATCGAATCACATCACCAAATCAGGTAGGGGAGTTCAACAGTATTCTTTAAATCAACGTTTCACTAGCACATCATTTCAAAGATGGGAAAAATGTATACACTAAAAATGGTCCAAATGCATTATTAATTAAATACAATTTATTTATTAAGATTCTAAATCTTCTATTATGTAATTAACTTTAATATTTGATCATATAATTCACATTTCTATTCATTCTTCAAATCTACTCAAACTCACTCTAATGTATTAAATTTTGTTTTAATACAGTTTCCTCCATAAATGTCCCTTTTTGAATAAATTTTATTTATTCAAAAACCTCCATAAAATCCATTTTTGAATACAATTTATTTATTCAAAATTCCCCCATTTCCACATTCTTCTAAACCCATGATTTAAATTTATCTAATTTAATTTAAATCCTAAACCCCACCTAGATCCTACACTACATCTGACTAAGCCTACATTAGGAATTGATCTCTGATTAAATTCTTAATCTCTTTGATTCCTAATATGATTAACTTAATGAGATTCTCACACACATGTGAGCATCTCTTTCCCAAAGAAGAGTCGAGTCACTTTTCCATAATAAGGCCAAACCATCTTTCTCACACCTCTTACACTTTCCAAAAGTGTTTTACTGGACTTTTCCTCTTACATAGGTACTTTTGGGTACCCATGAAACATCACATCCCAAGTTTCTCATGCATGTGTGGATAACACACACACACACACACACACACACACACACACACACACACACACACACACACACACTCTCTCTCTCTCTCTCTCTCTCTCTCTCTCTCTCTCTCTCTCTCTCTCTCGGCCTCCCCTTTTGCTTGCATGTCGCCTATGTGGCATCCACCTAAAATCCACATCATCAAGGCCTCTCAAAAATCTATAAATAGAGCCCCCTCCCCATGCATTTGGAATCCATCTCTTTTTGCAAAATCATAATGCTCATCTTTGCATTCAACTTGTATTTGTAGTTTCATAATTTCATATTTTCTCTTGCATTCATAGTAGTTCCATAATAGTTGCATATTTAATGTCATGATGCTGTCATTATTATCTTGGTTGTAGATTCATGTTATGCTTGCATATCATAATACTTTAGTATCATTTAGCTTTACTTCACTAGTTTAAATCTTGCATTTGCATACTCATCATTTGGTTCACATTACAAGTTTGTTCCTTATACCAACCTTGTGATTTATTAAACCTTCATCATAGTTGCAATATCAACCTTATCTTATCATTTTGCATTGAACCATCATGTCTTTGGAAACTATAGTTGTCATAGTAATCATTCTAGCTTGCATCATAATCACGGTTTTAGAGACCATAACTCTCATAATAGCTTGAATGTTGCGTTCTTGCACATTATTTGTAAAATATCATTCATTACATTGTCATCTAATTGGTCTGTTTATGCAACTGAGAGCAATCTTTGAAAGATCAATTAGGTCCTTGGTGATAGAAGACCATGAGACAGTTTTAGAGACTAATGTGATATATTTGTGTGAATTTCTCTTAGTTTCTAAGTTAATATTTCATAGGTGTGTTGGTTATGTTGTGATTTCACTAACCTGATTTCTAGCACACAGTAATAGAGGAATTTTGGCTTTGCTCACGTTAATTTCAAGGTAGAGAGAAGAACCTTTGTTGTAAATATATAGCTAGTTATTATTGTTTGGTTGTCATTGATTTCAAAAATTATGGTCTGAAGGTGGTGTTTGAGATGTTTTATCAAACACTGTGGTCTAGAAGTATTTGTTGATGACATGTTCAGGTATAGCTTTTGTCCGGAAGAAGAATCTTGGTTAAGAAAGAAGTAAGGTTGTGTGCTAGACATATTAGTGTTTCTGAATTTATAGAACAATGGAAGATATGTATGTATTCAGTGCTATAGAATAGTAGAAGACATGTATGCATTCTAGAGATTATGTGAATGATGTTTGTCAGTGCTTCAGAGTTATTTTATTAGGTCCAGAAGTCATTGGTTATATCTGAATATCTATGGTTCAGTAATAGAGTTCTGCAGTTGAAGATGACAATTATTTAGTTGTGTTTTCCAAAAGGTTTCTGCTTTGAAAATCAAGGTTGAAGATATGCAAATGTAATTTGAATTGTATTCAAGTTTTGGTCTTGGTTGTGGTGTTTCTTGGTGATCCAAAAATTGTTCTTGGTGATCTAGAAATAGTGTCATCATGTGTTGTAGTAATGATCAGTTTGTGATGTACTCTAGAAATGTGTTGTGATGGCTTCTAACATGGACAACAAGCAAGTGATATGGTTTCTCACGCAACGTGTGGAAGTTCAGATATAGTTGTTAAGTGATGTGGTTCTTAGGGAAATGTGTTACTACATATTTGAGATGGCTATAGAAGTTTTTCTAGTAATTGTATATTTGGCATTGGTATATGTGTAACATGTTCATGATGCCTCCCTCTCTTGGAGTGGATCATGCTTCATGTCTTTGGTTTAGGTATTGCATTCAATGTTTATCTCTTATTTAGATGGTTTCATGCTATGTGTGACCTATGCATTTAATGTTTATCTCTTATGCGATTGGGTCCATGTTATGTATACTCTATGTTTTAGTTTGAATATTTTTGGAATGGGTCCTTATTGTATTTTTTGTTGATATGGCCAACTTGTAATCTTCTTTTGGCACGCTTGACCTTTTTGTACTTTGAAAAAATGTAAGAGAGAGTGTGGTGAGCGAATCAGTGAAGATCTATAAGCAGAGTTTTAGAAGATAATTTTTCTTTATTTATTGTGAAGATTTGTATGTACCTTGTCCCTAAGAAAGTGTGTCTCGTGTGCACAAGTTCTTTATTGTATCTTGCTACTTTGGCAGTGAGTCTTTGTTTGCAAGTTCAGAGTAGTGAGCTCCTATTTGTATTCAGTGTTGTATTGGCAGTGAGCCTTTGGTTACAAGTCTGGAGCAGTGAGCTCCTGCTATCTTTGTAATCAGGCTATAAACATCAGTGAATTATATTTGTGGGCAAGTGCTCACTGTGGTTTTTTCCAGTTTGGGTTTTCCACATATAAAAATCTTGGTGTTCACGTGTTATTGTTTCAGTTTATTGTTTACATAATAAGTTGTCTGGTGGATAATATTGATGGTTGAATTTCTAAGTAAGGTTTTTAGTTAATGTTGATTCAACCCCCTCTCAGCGTCCGGTGTGTATTCAACAACCTCATCCCTAGCATGAATATACTACATTAATTCAAATAGTCAAAATTTACGAGCACAATAGAATACTAGTGACAAAAAACTTGTGAGAACACTAGAATAATGGGGACACAAGGCTTGCAAGCACATTAGCCCAATGACAGTTTGGAATATGAAGTCAATGGACTAGATTGAAAATAATCTCAATGGGTAGGTTTAAATCCATGAGCACAATGGATCATTGATGACATAAAGCTTACAATCACGATAATCCAATTGAAATTTGAACCTTATTGAGAACAACAATACCATGCTTTAAAGTGACTCAATCTTAATTTTATTAATTTAAATCTTATTAAAATTATTTCTTAATTGTTGATTAAAATCAAATAAATTTATAAAAATCATTTTATTTGTTTGCATCCCAAAATATTTTCATTATTTTAATCTAATTAATTTGTAATTATTATCTACATATATATACTTGTTTATAGTAGTGAGAGATGAATTTCATTTTAGAGTAATGCTTTCCTCTATTCTACATTCTATACCACAGTTATATGAAGCTTTCACTTAGAGGGTAAAGTTATTGAAAAAATAATAATATTAATCTTTCTACTTGGAGGAAAATATTGTCTTTAATAAGTTTTTATTTTTTTGATAAAAGTGGCGGAACTACGAATTTTATTAAAATAAAATGAGGTTTTTACAGTTGCCTGGTTGAAGAGGGCATACCGGCGGGAAAGAACTAAAAAGAAAACCCTTGATTTTCTCTTATATTTTAAAATTAAATTGTAATTAATATATTTTTAATTAAACATTATTTATAATCTTTAAGGGTAGATTGGATGGTCAAATTAATGAAAAATATACCTAATGATCATAAGTTCAAAATTTTAAAATTGAATAGAACAATTCATAAACAGAGATGATAGATTCAATATTCTTGAATTTGGTTTAGATGGAGGATATCAATATTCATAAAGAAAGAAATTACAATAATACATGTTACAATTTTACAACACAATACTTGAATGTAGATTTTTGAAATTCAACTGTATATATTTTCTAAGCAACATTTTGAATCAAACTTATGAAAGAATCGCCCTTATTTAGCTGGGTGATGCTCGTGCATTACCAATTTATCAGAAATGGGAAACATCATAAACTCGTCAAATCGACCTCTTCATCATTGGAAACCACGGTTCTTCGACGTCAAACGGATGCTAACCATACTTGTACAGACCCACTAAATTTAGTATAGATTAGTTTCTTCACTGCCTTTTGGATTTGTCTTAAGGAGGAGGAAGAAGATAGGTTTGATTAGCTCAGAGCACGCGTGCAACTGCCTTCCAACTCTTTTCTCATGAATTCCAATCACACATTTCATTGATTTCAGGAAAGCAAAGCATGTCTTTGAGTGTAGCGGCTTTCTTTCTCTTCATATCATTATAAACCAAGCAGAGCCAAAAGAAAAGAGAAGAAAGAAAAGAAAAAGGAAAAAAAAGGGATTTTGTTAGTATAGCTTTCAAATTTTAAAAGTGAAATCAGGCGTGTTGTGTACATCGTTTTTTTGTGGTATGAGTAACCGAGTACGTAATCTAAGTGCCCATTTTCAAGCAAGAAAGAAATAATTAGAAATCATCACAAACACGCACCGCCCAACCCCATTATCTACTCTTTTCCTCCTCCAACTGTTTTGCGAGATTTTGCATTGAATCCTGCAAAGCAAGGCTTTCACACGCCATTCCTGTGTTTTTCTTTTCTAAAAAGCGTTTCTGATGCGACAGAATTACTGACGTCTATAACATCTTTCAATAATTAACAGAGAAGAGGAAATCAGGTCTGGTGGTGTTTTTTATGTGTGTATATAAAATAGCATCAACAGATGGCTTTGTATAGTGTAGACATGAGTCACATGACTGCAGTATTGTAAAGGAGAGGGTGTTTTAATAATATTAGTGCCCAGAAGAAGAGGGAAGAAGAAAGAAAAATATTTAAAATCTTCTCTGGCTGTAGAACATTCTTTAGAAATGCTTAATAATAAGGTTCATGAAATGAGCACTGCAAAGAATGATATGAGCCGTCGTCTGGCCAGATTATGTGATTCTTGGCCCTTCTCATTATGCAGAGGAGCCTCAGCAAATGAGAGCCTTAATGGGAATAATGGCAGAGATGAGCGTAACTGCAGTAAAGTATCTGATATTTCTCAGTCTGAAAAATTAGATGAAGTAGAGTCCTTCAGTCATAGTAATCACATCTCCATACAGATGAAGTTGGCAGATGAGGATTCAAAGGAAATACTGCAGATGCCATTGGGCACCAGCTCTGTTTTTCGTACTACCATCAATTTATTGGGCATCATGTTAGGTAACATATTCTAAGTTTTTTTTTGGTTCCGGTCCTATCCCACTTTAATTAATCAGAACATGTTCTAAGTTTTCTTTCTTTCTACTTATTATAGTACAGTTAGACATCTCCTCTAAGAAATACCGGGTGTTCTTATATTAGTATATATGTTATCTGTATATTCATATACAGATTGTCTCTCTTTGTGAATTATAAAAGAATCTTTTTTTCTTTCTCTCGCATATTTAATTGCTAATATAGTACTACTAGCACAAGTTTCACTTTCTGTAATGTGTTTAACGGTCACCAAATCAAACTTCCTTTGGTAGAATAATAAATTTGGTCCTTTCAAGCAATTAGACTCCATTAGGTTACATTTCTTTGATTCCTTATTTCGATAAGGAGAGTTTCCTAATTTTTTTTATTGATTAGTTAGAAGTTGAATTTAGGATTGTTGGGTGTTTAATCGTTGAACAATCGGCTCTCTTGATGATCCATCTATCTTTGATTCGGGTGCGGCTTATTTTCCAACATCCCCTTGAACCACACTGCAGGTGCTTGGAGATCCTATAACTTGGTCTGGTTCTGCTGACCTACGCTCTGATACCATTTCAATATTCTTCTGGATTTGACCATGTACATTCGTTTGGCAACAAAAGAATCTACAAGATCAAATCCAGAAAATAAATATTGATGACATTATGAACTCTGAAATTTTCATGAATTTTACTTAATATCATATTAGACTCTTCATTGATCGACTAAGAGTCAAACCTATGACCTCCCATCACTCACCTATAAGCATCCATTATAATAATGCTTACATTACCATATAATACAGGCAATGAAAGAGTTTTTAACTCAGATAACACTATTATTATAATGTTCTTTGTTGTTTGAAATTGATTTCAGGTCTTGGATTGCTTTCGACCCCATATGCACTAGAAGAGGGAGGGTGGATGAGCCTGGGAGTATTGTTTGGATTGGCAATAATTTGCAGTTACACAGCATTTGCTTTAGCTGGATGCCTGGACTGTGATCCAAAGGTCTTAAATTATCAGGACATAGGAAATCAGGCTTTTGGAATGAAAGGACGATTGATTGTCTCTACTTTCTTATATGTGGAGATAATATTCATAGCAATTGGGTACACAATATCTCTGGGGGACAACATAGCTGCCATTTTCGCAAAAACTCAGTTGGATGTTTCATCCTGGTTACATTTAACTACACCTAGATTTCTTACAATAATAGCAGTTTTTTTTGTTCTGCCAACTCTATGGGTTAGAGATCTCAGATCAATTTCATTTCTGTCATTTGGCGGAGTCATCACTTCTCTTCTGCTAATGCTTGCATTAACATGGGCTGGTATTTTTGGTGGGGTGGGTTTCAGACAAGAAGTTCCTTTCATCAATATGCAGAGAATGCCAGTCTCCACGGGCCTTTATGCCTTCTGCTATGCAGGTCACGTTGTGTTTCCTACAATTTACAGATCAATGAAAGATCCCTCTAAATTTGGCAGAGTGAGTGTTCTTCTAATCAAATATCAATTCAACCTTAATCTAAAAAACTTATTTTCTTTTGATTTAATTATATGTAGAATTTGAGATGGTCTCCACAAATCTTAACTATTAGAAAAATGTTTCATTGAACTGTTGAGGTTTATATGTAGAAAGATTATGTAGTAACATTAAACCTGATCCAGTTTTTATGACATCGATGTATAAGTTCTATAGAAGTGGCTATTCAGTTATTCACTTCTTATGATGAATCAATGTTTATGAGGCTAATTTATACATTGATAAATTGTAAGGATTGGATAGCCATTTCCAATTTAAAATTGATTTGAATTTTCTATATGTAATATGATAGGAGCTCTTTCCTAGGTTTAGTAGAAGAGGTTAAACTATTGGGAAAGTCATTGAGGGGCTCTAAATCTATGGAGCACCTGAAGCTCTTTCTCACAATACCCAATTATATCTAAAGATCTCTGAAATTTAAAACAGTTTGTAACTCTGAGCTATTTCATTTCAATAATATTCATTATTGTTTACATATTAACAAGCATCTTTTATTTTTCTCTCAGGTCATTTTGATCAGCTTTATGATAGTGACTGCAGTATACAGTGGCTTTGCTTGCCTGGGTGCCACCATGTTTGGGAGCTCAGTTAAATCTCAGATAACTCTGAACATGCCCAAGCATTTGCTGATAACAAAACTGGCTCTGTGGGCAACAGTGATCACACCCATGAGTAAATATGCATTGCAGCTGTCACCAGTGGCCAGAGAGCTAGAGAATTTTGTGGCATCTTCTTGGAAGCCTAGAGGAAGAATGGTTGCAAGGGCATGCATAGTATCATTTCTTTTGCTCAGCATTCTGGCCATGGCTCTTGCTTTGCCCTATTTTGGATATGTGCTCTCTCTCACTGGCTCCTTCCTTAGCATTACAATGTCCATTATTCTTCCCTGTGTTTTCTACATCAAGATCAAACGTAAAACCATCTCTCTTAGGATGGTATTGCTCAACATTTTTTTGATTTTGATAGGACTTGTTCTGGGTATATCTGGAACCATAGCCTCAGCCAAAAATCTCATCGAAAGCATACATGATCATGGAAGGAATTGATTGACAACTGCTTCAATCAACGAAAATTACCCTACTGAGAGCTATATTTTATGTGGGCAATGGATAGCATTCTTCCTTTGTCCTCCTTGAGCTCCCCTTCGTACAAAGAGAATAATAAAAGAAGAAGAATACGAATTTTATTTCTTGTTGAAATTTTTGTTGTGCATACAAGTGCACCTGGGAATTAAATGGAATGGGTGTGCTTTATATGATTAAAATGAGATGTGAAAATTTACATGAAAAAACTTCATTGCTTTTTGCAGCAATTTTTTTTTATTTGGGACAGAGTGGTTGGTGAAACAGTCATTTGCTAGAAACGTTCACCCATCTTGTTCGTAAGCCTGATTTTGTCTTTATTTTCACAAACTTTTTAGAGGCTTTGAAGCGAGTGTCCACACCAGAAGGGAAAGGTTAAAGCAAAAAGCAATTTCGATTGCATAGAATTATATTCTCTTCTCCTGCAACTTTGGTGATACACTCCTAACTTTTCTAGACTTGCCAGGACTGGATCACACGTACTTCATTCATTATGGGTTCATTTCTTCCTTTGTTTCGTGAATTATATGATTTATGCTTCCTATCACTTCTTAAATTAAATTGATTTGTAGGTAAGAAAATAAATCCTTCTATTTCAATTTAGGTATAAGTGAAAGATCGACTTTTTAATTATAATTAGACTTAAACATAAGTTGTGTTTAGTTTTTTTTTTTTTCCAATTTTAATGTGTTGATGTTTACAGATGTATTCTTATGTTCTAATTGACTACTAAAATGATATAGTTAGACATGAATTTGGGATGTAAGATATTTGATGAATGTTTGTTTGATTCTAAAATAGTATAGGACTAGGCCTTGCCATACAATCTAGTCTAAGATGATTTTTCAAGTGCGTGATCTAGTCATTTTGCCAAGCATTTATTTGCTATCAACATGGCTTTTCATGATATACTCTTAACTTCTACTTTGTTGATACACAAATAGTTATGCTAAGGAAGATAATAGACTTCTTGTGTTAGGACTAGAGTTGTTAGACAATTTAATTTGTATCTCCAAAAATCTTGGAGAGGATAACATGGATGCCCCACATGAATATAGTCCTCTCCACAACTTGAAAATTATATCATAAAGTAGCATTGAATAGGGGGATAAGATTTCTCTTATTCAACTTGTCTTTAGTGAGAGAACATCTGTGATGCATAACTATGATCATATGTAAAAGTAGTTATGGCAATGTGTAAGAGCATCTTTTGACTCATATGATGACTATGAAAGGTTTCGACAAATTCCTTACAAGGTGAGGGTTACATACACCTCCATGAGATTCTATATGTGTGGGATGTTGAAATTTGTGCCCTCATATATGTGATCTATATTTAGACTTGAATGGGAATTTTGGGTGCCTGAAATAGGTCCATGATTTTAGCACTTTGTTTAATACACTATTTATGATATTTTATATTGTATTTAATTATATTGAGGCTTTGGAATAATGAATTATAAGATTTATATAATGTGTGTTAATTATATTGCTAGAATGCTATAGGATTGAAGGGAGAAGTTGTGTTGATATACTCTACAAAACCGAGATTAATACAATCTTGTATTCTCTTTGGTGGTCAAATATTTTACTTGAAAGGATTTTCCCTGTATATATAAATGTTCTTGTGGTATTGCATGTTTGATTGCTTCAGTTTTTTTTTCTATTTTTCATATATATATTTTATCATTGTCAAATGAAATTGTGAATGGTAAGGAGTAATATTTTGTATTTCAATTTTACCTAGATTTCTAACATTTGGTTTTAGAATCTGGTTGGGGAAAGAACCTTAAAAAGAATTTATTTGTGATTTTTAAGAAAATACTGGTTCTCTTTGTATGGTTGTGTGCGCATATAAAGTGTAAATTAAAGTTACTTGTGGGTATATAGCTAACTTAAAAATAATTTATAACTAGAGCTAGAACTATGAGTTAGATTTTAACATTAGATGTAATATGATAACTAGGAAAAAATAAGACTTGAAAATTAATAATTAATAATTTAAATATGTATTGAAAGAAAATATTAGTGGATAATTAGATCTAGGGTCACTTGTAGATGAAGTCATCTAAATGAAAACTATTAACAGTTTTCTCCTGATCTCACCTAATTTTTTTGAGAATTTTCTCCTAATGCCACCTAAAAACGTTGAGAGCTATTATATTTGAAGGAAATGGATGCCCTATGAAAAATGACCTACCTAATAGCATTGAAAATTTTTAATAGTCACCATGATGAAATTATCCAAGAGGGGTAATCTTGATTAGGAGCCAGTGGAGACTTAAAATTTATTAAGGAGGTTCTTGTAGATTTTCTTAGCTACTTAAAAGTATTCAGCTATTAGTGAAAAAATATAATGAATATAATTTGTAAAAAAATCAAATGAGTCCTAATAAACATGTGTGGGAAATAGATTGCAATATATGGAACCATTTCTCCTAGTAAATAAAATAATAAATGCCTTAAATTAATAGGGACGAATAGCAAAATCATTAAGAAGCATCAAAATATTTTATTTTTTGACATGTAAGGAAATAATCAAAACATATATCAAATAATGTACTCACAAATTATTAAAATGGTAATATAAAATAAATTATTTAAGGATTCTCAATTAATGAAATTCTAGTATTTAGTCATGGATGAATCCAAGGGATTGATATGTCCATGATAGAAATAGGCCTAAAAATCATTATTTTAAGGATTAGAAACAATAAGTGGTGGCCTTGATCCTATTTAACATCTAAAAATCTAGCCTTAAAATCCTAGGGTAGCCTTGACCTTATTAAGAAATCTTTTGAATTTTTTTAAAGAGGTACATCTAATTTGAGGGGGAATTTTGTTCTATAGCCTTATCTAAAATAATATAAAATAATTTATTTAACTTGCAAGTAGACTTTGGTGAAAGTAAACATTATAGGAAAAAAAAAGGTTTCAATGGAGTCTTCCATGGTTAATTTTTGTGTTCTATTTAAGCATGATTTCATATCAAGATACAGATAAATAATAGATATTAAAGGTACATAATGCTATGAAATTAATCCAAATTAAAGAATAATCATAAAAACCATTAAATATGGTGACAAAATTTGCATAGGAACTCACCAAAGAAATTAGGGTGGGAGAAGAATTTTGGCTTCAAGGTGATGGTTTAAACAAAATAGATTATATGGATTCAAATATATTTGATATAAAATTGGGAAACCATGAGTTTAAATAAATCAAGTGGGTTTGTAGTATGGCATGGCTTAGAAATCCTAAAGGGATGTAAAATGTCTTGCTTTCACAAATAGGTGATTTGAAACATAATAAAATGGAAAACTAGATCAATAGATGCTTAATCACAATAAAATAGGATAATGCAAGATTTATAAATCTAGAGTATCAAGGTGGGTTGATAATGGATTTGGATATGAGATAAATCAAAAGGAAATTACTATACGCTAAGGAAAATGCAACATTTATAAATCTAGAGTACCAAAATGAGTTGATGGTGGATTTGGATATGATTTAAATCAAAAGGAAATGAATATACAATAAGGAAAAGGTTTTCACAATAGAAATGGAAGAGTGAAGATAGAAAAATAGATTAAAAATGTAAAGGAAATGGATGGTGACAAGGCATTGAGGCATATAAGAGAGAGTATGAGTAGGATCCTATAGAAAATTAGGGAAACAAGCTTATTCCAAATAATAATATTGACTCACCTTTTTAAAAACCTTGGAAATCAGCCACCTCTTGTTAAAGATCTGATTTTGGAATAATCCAACACACTACAAATTTGGTTAGGAATTTGGGGGTGAAGTAAATTTTTTTTTTTTTTTAAGGTAGGTCATTTTTTGCGAGAGAAAAATTATTTGAAAACTTGTACAATTTCAATGTTTCTATATGAAAATGATATAAAATTAATATATTTTAAGGATCTTTCTTAGCTCGAATTTGAAAATGAAAACTTAGTAGGTGGGAAAACCTATCAATTAATTATCCATCCTTTCGACATATGGTAGGAGGATGAAAACTATGGCCACCATATCAGGTGTTAGACCATGGGCATTTTTCATGAATAGAAACTAAGATCAATTTTTTAGAGAACCTTAAGATTGAGTGGGGCATCTAGTGGTGAATGGTTTCATTAATTTTATTATTGTTCTGGAAATTGTTAAGACTTGATTAAAGATGAAGATTTCACATAGGATAAACTTCTAGGCACAATATTTAATGGCTTGACAAGGGGGTAAAGGGGGCTAAAATAAAGGGAAATTTTAGGTGGTTCTAGGAAATAGAGGGTAGATTTAATTTTATAAAAATGGAAATACATGGAAACAATATAGGTTTTGGAGAATATTACATTAATATTTAGTTTGAGTACAACTAGATTTTAATAAAGAAATATTATTTGGTTGGTAATTATTCTTGTAGGTTAGTTTTCATGGGAGAATAAGGCTTTATAAAGCCAATGCTATGAAATGTATAATGTTGAACAAGTCAAATAATTGAGAGGGGGGGTGAATTAGTTATTCCCACAAAAGATATAAAAGTTTTCTTCTATCGGTCAACTCATAAACAATAATATTATCAAATTTAGATTTGTCAGTTAAGCGCATCAAATATCCACAGAAAATGTAAGCATTAAGAACATAGAAATACCGATATAGAGAACACTAGGAGTTTTATATAGAAACCCAGGATGGGAAAAACCACGTAGAAGCTAATTATCATGAAATGTAAAACACTTGTTTAGGTGACACATGTATGGTGATTTTTACAAAGGCTCAGTTTTGGTGCTGCTCATTGTAGGTATAATAAGCCTTACTTCCAGAATATTAAGAGTCACCGTCGATACATAGGATCACTGCCAAAAATATGAAATCCACCACCGAGATCAAAACATTGAAATTCACTACCACTTTGCATATCATCACGCATAAGTCTTACATTAATCTAGATACAAAGATTAATCCTTAATTCAGACCACACTCAACAAAAAAACTCCTCACTCATATATATGCAACAACATGAAATCCACCAGGTCGGCTAGATAATTTAAAATAGGCCACACCAAGACATTCCTGTGGTGGTAAGGAATGAAATGAGGACCACATCGATCATTACAAAATTCCTTTCTCAAGCCAACACGCTACAAACTTGGTCAGGAATTTGGGGGTGAAGTAAAAATTTAAACTTTTTAAGTTAGGTAATTTTTTGTGAGAGAAAAATCATGCGAGAAACTTACAATTTCAATGTTTCTATATGAAAATGATATAAAATTAATATATTGTAAGGATCTTTCTTAGAGAATTTGAAACTAAAAACTTAGTAGGTGGGAAAACCTATCAATTAATTGTCCATCCTTTTGATGGGTGGTAGGAGGATGAAAATTATGGCCACCATATTAGGTGTTAGACCATAATTTTTCATGAATAGAAACTAAGATCAATTTTTGAGAGGACCTTAAGATTGAGTGGGGCATCTAGTGGTGAATGGTTTTATTAATTTTAATTTTTTTCATGAACTAGTCAAGAAGATTAAAGATGGAGCTTTCACATAGGATAAGTCTAGGCACAATATTTAATGGTTTGACGAGGGAGTAAAGGGGGATAAATTAAAGGGAAATTTTAGGTGGTTCTAGGAAATAGAGGGTAGATTTATTTTAATAAAAATAGAAATACATAGGAAATAAAAATAAGACCATGGAAGCATTATAGGCGTTGGAGATTATTACATTAATATTTAGTTTGAGTACAACTAGATTAATACATAAATGAACTATTTGGTTGGTAATTAGTCTTGTTGGTTAATTTTTATTGAAGAATAAGGCTTTATGAAGCCAATGCTATGAAATTTAAAATTCATCTAATCAGATATGAATCTCATATAAATTTATCTTTTCTCTACAATAATGGGTTGATTTTTATTTTCTCTTAATTTAGTACTAGAGAATTTAATATGTCTATTATTGTGAGAGATTTGTGCTTGTAAATATGTAGAATGAATGGAAATACTTATGACAGTGATGGAATATTTGTGATAGAAATAGAATAATGAGGGTATCCATTGCAATTTTGAGTGCTAGTGAGAGTGTTGGAAGATAAGGGTTTTATATCATGGTGGCAGAGTTTGAAGAATACATTCGAAGAAGTTGTTGGGCATGATGATTTCAATGTAATATTAGTATAACAGATACATAGAGAATTGACATTAGATGTGGAAGTTTGAAGAGGCATTAAAATTAGTAATGAAAGGGCATAGGTTTTTGTAGAAGCATGTAATTTTGGAAGGAAGGAAGAAAATAAATGACACTATTAGTTGTTGTTGCATTAAATTCTTGCATTTAAATCATGTCTAAACCCTTTGTTGATGCACAATTTAGTGAATGTCTTTCATTATACATTTTCTTTTTAAGCTGCTTCTTATTTTGATAATTGCTATAGAAAAATAGGTTGAATGTAAATAGAGGAGTGATATATGATGTTGGAAACATGTCACCATAACCACAAATGAAAGAACATTTGAGGTACATTTCCAAAGGTACATGTTTGAATTTTATTTATAAAAGAAATGATGCAGGAGCATCTTGGGTTCTTTGGCAATCTTGCATTAACCAAAAATGATTTTCTTTTAGTTTGTTCCTGTTTGTCAGTTTTTGTGTTTTGTGTGGTGTTCCTCCCAGTTGACACCTTGGATCATGCGAACCTCATGGCATGTTCTGGACATCATGTGGAATCTATGTCTGGGTTTGCATCTCAATTTGTTTTGTCTTGGTGTAGATCTCTTGAGTTTTTGGGTAGGACTTGTCTTTTCTTCATGTTAACGGCTAAATCTGAGGTTTCTGGTCTTATGAAGCTTTTTTGTGGTTCGTGGATCTGATTGGCGCATTGTTTGATGTTCTTTTTCTCATGACCAACCTCCTCGTGTGATCACACTTATTTTATTTTATCAATCTGGAGGTTTTCTTCATGATTTGGACCCTGTCCTATTTTGCACACATTATCTATCTTTCATCTTGGGGAATGTGATCTTTCTTGACCGACTTGTGGCTTGAAAACTTGTATATATTCTAGCCTTGGTTATTTTTTAGGTATCTCTTAGTATAAATCCTTTTAGGGTTAGCGTCGAGGATGGAATTGGATTTCTGTATGTAATCAGACATGTGTGCCTTAAGTGTAAGCCAAAATTTTTATGGGAAGATATGATGTAAATTCTTGTTTCAGAGATAATGCAAAGACTTGAATGGGAATTTTTATTGTTCAATGTTGAGTTACTAACGATATCGAGTTGATTGTTTCTATTGTGTTGCCTCTTGCTGCATGGTTGGACCATCTCAATTGGGAAAACTTTGGCCATGACTGCGTCAGATGGTATCAGAGCGAGGTTCATTTTTGTGATGGTAGATCATTGTTCTCGAGCTTGTGAAATCTAGGATGGATGGTTGTGGGGTGGTAGAATATGAACCTAACATGCGACTACAAAGGATTTACATGATGAACTGTTGATGGTTATGAACCTTGGAATGGGTTTCAGTCCTTAAGGAATCCCATTGGTGGACATATCATCGAATTGAGGCAGCATATAAGCATGTTTAATAGATCATTGAGTAAGAGGAAATTAGGATCTTGCATTCAGAAAAATGAGTTGAGGTTGTTGCATTGAGTGAAGGGAGAGATGTCACTGGATAGGATGAACCCTAAAAGAGTAAAGAAAATGTTTGAAGACCTGACAATTGAGATGAAGACTGAGATATGAAATGCACTAGTTGGTTTGTGGAGGAATCCTCAACCTGAGAATGAGTATGATGAAGCTACTGGAGAGCTAAAGATGTTGATTTGGCACTTAGTGATCAAGAGGTGGATTATTTTTCTTATCAGAAAGATAATTCAAAAGAGGAAAAAGAAAGCAAGGGTTGTCATAGTAAAGGAGGTAAAAGAGGTAAGCACACCTGTGAATGATTTGAAATTAGGTATGAAAGTGATTTCTGAGGACAAGGTAGATGAGGTAGAAGTGGTTACAAGTGAGTTGATTAAATCTAATGAGAAAATTATGAAATGTCTTGTTGTTGAGGTTGATAATGATATTGTTGATGTTGATGATGTTATTATAGTTGAATTTCCTTTGGTTAAATATGATGACCTATTTGGATTAGCTGAAGAGTTTACTGATGTTGAGGATCATGGAGAGAGTATTGATGTCGATGGAATTATTGATCAGTGTCAGAATATTTTGGATAAAGTATTGATTTGTGATTATGTTCAAGTTGATGATGAATAATTGCAGATTGAGATGTTTTAGTTAGATGATTTTTTATAGAGATCACCTAGAAGGTGTGAGAGAGAAGACATGTATTTCTTGGTTAATATTGGTACTATTCAGATTGATTATGTGAAAGAGGATGTTATTGTATGTGTTGCAGTACTTATATGGAAATAGGAGAAATATTCCCTTGGTAGGAATAATTATTTGAGCATGAGGATTGACATACCAAGAGTGAAGATGAAGATTGAATTGTAGACAACAATGATAATGATAAAATAAGAAGTATGGCTAAAGGATATAGGTTTTTGAGTGAGTAACGATAATGAATTCATTGTTGCTGATGGATTGATGATAGAGAGTGCTCATATGTGTGATAAAGATAAGTGGCTGAAGATAGCAAGAGGATTTGTGAAGACGAGTGAAGATCTTGTGTGTGGTTCTATTGCTGATCAATTTTTTTTTTCGCATGATTTTTTGTAGCTATTCTATTTCAATGTCGATTATATGGAGATCAGATTGGGAAGTAAACATTTTTTGTTTCTAGGTTCATATTCCTGACCCTGAGGATAGGGAAGTTGAAAGTCAAAATGAAGTCTTCTGATCAGTTGTGGATTTCTTCTACAACATTAAAGTGAGATTCCCACTTTACAATATCCTCAAGTGTGTGATGCATGGGAATCTTTGGTTCTTTGGAAATCTTGCATCAACCAAAAATATTTTCTTTTCAGTGTGTTTTCAGTTTTTTCCTATTTATCAGTTTTTATGTTTTGTGTGGCGTTCCTCCTAGTTGGCACCTTGGCTCATGTGAACCTTATCACATGTTCTAGACATCATGTGGAATCTATGTCTAGGTTCGCATCTTGATCCATTATGTCTTGGTTGAGATGTAACACCCCTCCAGGGAACCCAAGAGAATTTAACCTAAACATGATACTAAATTTACAAAATATTTTTTTCCTTAAGAGTTTTTATAACAACAATGAATAATAATGAGAAAGAATTATGCCATAAAAAATACATACACATATATAAAATTCAATCACCGGTTACAAATCCCAAGGGTTCCTTGACGTAGAATTATGTATAAGTTAATTAATATACTAAGTAAAATAAACAATATACAATATCAACATAATACAAATCAATAACAAGTACATCATCTCATAAATGAAACCTAGATAAAAATGATACCATAAAGTATACATATTGAACCAACATCCATTGCACAAGTGGCAGGACATGCAATAATGAATATCAATACATAAAATCTCCAGAATGAAAGTCACCCAATATAGAAATAGGTACAATTTACATCTCATGATAAAGAGCAAGTCTCTAGTGAAGGACAAGAAGATAGAATAGCTACAAGGATTATCCAAGCCTAAGATCATGAATGTCAGAATCTCAAATGGTATAAGAATTACTACGACCCCACCACATGGAACCATGAAGTCCACTCCCACCATACTGAGGAGACAACATCAGGTCCACACAAAATACAAGATAATATAAAGAAAAAGTACAAGGATGAAAGGTTGAAAAAAAGGTACGATTGAGACACACTAGAGATTATAGGTCCATACAAGGGTACACAAACCCAAAGATAAAGAACATATCACAAATAACCAAAATACCAACAAATACCAAACGCCAAACACCAACCAAATACCAAACACCAAATTCTAACCATCAAAATACCAAAAGTCAAATATCAACCACTAGATAAATGCCAAAAGTAAAATACCAACCACAAGATAAATACAGAAGGTCAAATACCAACCACCACATAAATACCAAAAGTCAAATACCAAATACTAGATAAATACCAAAAGTCAAATACCAACTACTAGAGGAAAATACATAATCTATGAAGGAGACTTAGGCTACATACTATGGGAGTGTCATCACATGATCATTTACTTGAGTTACCCTTGAATGGTCTCTTTGGACCCTGGACCCTCAAGAATCACCTAGTTGAGTTACCCTAGACTAGTCACTCTAGACCCCAGACCCTCAACATTATATAATCTTGTATTTAATGTTATCCCAAAGTTTTATTATTAAGTTATCACTTATTAACAACTTACAGTAGGTTACCCTGGAACTGGCCTCTTTGCGCCCCAGACCCCTACTGTAAGCCACTCCCCTAAGATGCACCTATTTAACCTCTCCTAGGCTCATAAATCATAAATCTCAAATCTGGTCTTGTCCATACAAGAACTATCTGCTATAGTCATAAACACCATAAACATACTCTCAAAGTGTTCACATAAATATGAGTTCAAGTTTCAACAAAGGTTGGGTAACAAAAATTAAACCAATACAACATCATAAAGCATGACATAAGATCAACATAAGAACATGCCCCAAGCCTCTGGTGTACAGAGCCTAAAGCCAATGTTATTTTCCCAAATGAACACCATCAAATAATATAATAAAATACATTAAGTCTAGTCAAACCACAATACAAGTCTCAGTTGTGTAAGAACAATCAATTTTGTTTACTAAAGTCTAGTTTGACTATAAAGATGTTCATATAAAAATCCCATGCATATATACCTATTTAATAAAATCTCCATGCATATCAAAACAACACGTGTTTAATAACAAACTAATGATATTAATTTTCCAAATATAAATATCATCTCTCTATATAAAATTTATTAATATCCACATATAAATTATATTCTCCTTTTCTAAAAATAATCATAACTAACTGATTATAAACTAAACTCCTATATTAATTATAACCATACTTATTTTAATAAATATATAATAAACTATATTCCACTAACAATTAACTAGACTTAATTATATATATATGAAATTAATAATTTTTTTAATTTATTATTATTATTAAATTTTGAAAATAAATATTTGAAAGAAAATTTCTATAACCTTATAGAGAAAGCTCAAATTTAGAAAATCATGAGGATGCATGTAAATTTTCCCAAAACTCAAATTTTGCTTAAAACTACCACAAATAAAGGATGCCTTTTCCTAGCACCTATCCCAAAATTGCACATGCAAAAATAAAAATTTTAAAGATGTAAGTTTTATCAAAACCTCAACTTTGAATAACTCATTCAACATACATACATAAAATTTCGACAAAATTAACAAAACAAAACCTGATTATTGAAATCACAACATTTGGAGAAGACTTTCAACAATCACACAACACAAGCTGAAACAAAGGATATGAAAGAAATTTTTTTTTTAGTTGGGTCCTACTTTTTTGGTTCTTCTTTTGGAATGTAATATGTTAAAATTCACAGCTTGCAGACTTCTTTTTTTGTATACTTCAGCAATTATCAAAATAGGGATATCATATGTATAGCAGTGATTAGTACAACTCTCTTTTGTAAACTTATAGATTCATATACGATCTTATATTATGCATAACTATATGTAATGGACTAGGATTCTGGGTTTTCTTTACTGATTCTTCCCAGATGAGTCTTCGAATCAGTTAATATAAATAAATATATACAGTGGCTAGCCCACTTTTTTCTATAAAAAACCAATCACACAACACAAACATGTACAAAGGACACAATCTTTTCAAATGGAAAATTATGTAGGATTGAAAACCCTACCTCAAACTAATATGCAACCGTGAAGACCAAATCCAAAACTTTGAAAATCTCAAGCTTTCAATAGATTCTAAATATATGCTCATTTAATTAAATCTTAAATTTGTATAATTAGACATTTTAATTAAGTCTCTTTAATAAGCATATAGTTATTTAATTAATTCTCATTAATTAAATAACCATATATTTAATATTTCAGTATTTAACATTATTACAGGTGTAATTATTTAACCTTAATTAATCATTTCAACCTCAATACGACAACATGCAACAACCACCAAAATGCATACACAACAAAAATTGACCAATCAAAATGCAATAATCTAACTAACTCCAAAAAGGCTAATAAAAGAAATAACCAAACAATCATACTCAGAATGAGATATAAGCATTCATGTCACCTTTGATGAATCCAACAAGGGTATTCAATTAGATACTTGTCCTTCCATAGGAAAAAATATAGGCTTAGGTTGGGATTTGGGTCTGTATGTTATCTCCCCTCTTTTACCATTGAGATACTACGATAGGGAACACTCACTCTTGCCAGTTTAGGGAAGACATTGCCTGGTACTTGCAAACCTGCATGAAAAAAAACCATGCATATACATACATATACATACATACATACATACATACATACATACATACATACATACATACATACATAAATATAACAAACAATGGTAGGGATTGGTCAATCGTGTGGATTTCACAATGCAAGTGACTATGTCTCTGTCCTCTACCGCATCAGACACATCAAACAAAAATATAAAACATACACACCAACCATACACATACAAGTATGGGGTCAGTACATCATAAATATAAATAGTATTAAATGGGTGGGCATTACGTCCTCCTCCCCTAAAATTAGGCTTACTCCTGGAAGCCAACAATTACTAACATAATATGTTGTAGGCCAAAATATACTATTTGGTCATTGAGAGAAATATAATCCCAGTTTAAGTATAAAATTAAAATCACATTGATCAATCATTCATCATTTAGCTATTTTTAAAATAATTCTAGATCTTTTATGCTTTCTACAACATAATTAAAAACATCAAAAAAATTAATTGTAGAAAATACACCTTCATGTTTATATTGAACAATAAATTGGATAGTTCGTAAAATCCTAGTTAATGCAACACTCATGCATTAAATATATATAATACACAATACATTTTTCACATACATAGTACAATATCAATGATATTCTCTCTTATACATACTATCATTAGTCCATAGTGAGGATGATAGACACAACACTTGTCACAAAACTGAGCTAACAATATCAAACATTCATGAGAATAGTCACTGTAAAACTCAAAATGAAAAACCCAAATGGAAGAGTACTAACTTCAACATTAAATCATAAAATACTTTATAGATATTTCAACTGTAAATCAAGTGAGACCAATGCCTCAAAATAGATAGTGAAAAAAAAGTTAGGTGACTAGTTCAAACATAAGAAATTTTAAAAAAATCAATGCTAGCCCTACAACGCACAACACACAAATCATCAATAACCAAAATAAATCATCAATCATAAAACATTTCACATAAAAAGGTGATTAGTGGTAGCCACACTCAAGGGAGTAACTGCTTCACAAAATTAGGGAAATCAACATCCTAGATGCATTAGAGAATGTACCCGAACACAATAAATAGATAATGCAATATCCCAAACAAGCTAAGAGATAACATAGACATAAACGTATAGATGCAATTAAATGGGTCTGAAAATATAACGCAGTTATGAGGCTATGTTTTTAATTCAAGTTTACTACAAGAGACCTAATGGGCGTACAAATTCCCCAGAGTTCCCAGTGTAGAAACTCGGGCTCTGATGCTAAGTGTAACACCCCGCTAGGGAACCCAAGATAATTTACCCTAAACATGATACTAAATTTACAAAATAATTTTTTTCCTTAAGAGTTTACATGACAACAATGCATAATAATGTGGAAGCATTGCGACATAAAAAATACATACACATAAATACAATTCAATCAACAGTTACAAATCCCAAGGGTTCCTTGACGTAGAATTACTCATAAGTTAATTAATCTACTAAGTACAATAAAAAATATACAATATTCACATAATGCAAATGAATAACAAGTACATCATCTCATAAATGAAACCTAGATACAATTGATATCATAAGGTTACATGATGAGCCAACATCTACTGCACAAGTTGTAGGGTGTGCAATAACGAATATCAATACATCGTGCATCTCCAAAATGGAAGTCAACCAATATAAAAATAGGTAAAATATATATCTCATGATAAAGAACATGTCTCTAGTGAAGGACAAGAAGATAGAATAGCTACAAGGATTGTCCAAGCCTAAGATCATGAACGTCGGACATCCTACGACCCCTTAGGACCACTTATGACACCTAGGATCCCTTAAGACATTATATGATCCATTAATGCATCTTAGAACCCCTTAAGACCTCTTAAAAAAACTAGGACCCCATGACCCATTAATGTATCCTAGGATACCCTAGGACCCATGAATGTGTCCCAATGCCCATTAATGTACCCTAGGACCACTTAGCACCCATCAATGTATCCTAGGACCTATTACTTCATACAGAGGCCCCTTAGGACCCCTTAAGACACTCAAGAGCCCTTAAGACATCTTAGGACCCATCAATATATCCTAAGGCCTTTTAAGACTAGTTAAAACACCTAGTACGGTGCCTTAAGAAATCCTAGGACAAATTAATGTAATTATGTATTCTAGGACCCCTTAGGATAAATTATGACACCTAGGACGTGTTATGCCCTTCATACCCATCCCTACATTTTGTGTGCAAAATGTTGGGTCCCCTTTTTCGCTTTGGCTTTTTTGCCTTGTCTTCCTCATTTTTCTCTTGTTTCTTCTCCGGGTTTTCCTTCCCGTGAGGTTTGTTTTGTTTTTGCTTTTGTCTTTCGTGTCTCCGGGACCCAGTCCTAGATTTGGTTGTTTCTTTTCCAGAGTCGGATTTCAGACTCTGGGATTCTCCGCCACGATGTCCTCTTCTCGCAAGTAGACATCGTCGCATGGAATCCCTGGGCCCGTAGTCTGGGGGTTTTCTTGTTCTGAGGTTTGTGGGGAAAATGGTAACTTGCTTTTACCATGAGTATAAATAGAAATTACTGTCACTTTCATGGTTACCACAATTAAAAATACTTGTGCTCAGAGCGATCCTCAAGCGATTAAACATCGATTAAACTATGATTACCTTGTGCTTAGCATGTTGTTATCCGTTGCTTCGAGGTGCTTGTTCATGGTCATCTGAAGGTAGAGCTCATTGCAAGAGTGCTCCTGGTGTTCTCTTTCCCTGCTATTCTATGAATTTTCACGTAGGTCTTCTAGTTCTTTTCCATTTCTTCATTTTTCTAGTTGTTTCTGTTTTGTTTTCTGGTTCTGTCTTTTTTTTTTTTGCATCGTCTCACTTTGTCCTGTTGGTTTTGTTTGTTTGGTCTACTTCCTGTTGGTGGGTTGGCTCTGCCAGAGGGTTGTCCACCCTCTGCGCAACTGTAGATTAATGTACATTTTGTATATTGTTTTAAGGTAGCTGCTATACATGTGTTTATATTGTTTAGTCTGTAAAAGATGTATATTTCTATATATCTTGTGTATATCTATCTCGGCCCTCGACCCTTGGTACATTTTGCATGTATATTCTCCATAAATCCTTGCGGGCTCATGAGTTCCTCACACTCTATCATGTACTTTACTTCATGAGGATGAGCTTGTCAAGATGGAGTTGCCACGGTTCGAACTTGGCACCTTGCTGGTTCGAGCCATGGCAGCTTCCTCTCTCCTCCGTCTCGTCACATTTAGGGTAGGTGTAATTTACCATGAGTGGGAATTCAAACCATGTCCCATCTGGCACCTAGTTCCCCTATGTTAGCCCACTTGTCACCATAAATGTCTTAATGCCCCCTACCATCCTACCACGTGTCATTACATGTCGACCAAAGTATGGCCTTTTACCAGTCACATTGGCAACGGCTAGTTGGTCCAGACTCCGGACCTCCAGTAAGACCTTGTCTTTCACTTCATCTTGCTGCCTTGTTAACATGCTCTGAAAGGATAAATCATGTTCATTCTAGATGCTCTGGGACTCTTGATGTATGTACTAACTCTTGTTTGATAGGTCTAGGTTGGTGAAGAATTTCCCAGAGTTGTAACTTGTTTTTTATATAACATGACAGTTTTTCGGTCTTGCAGGTTGCGGATAGATTGATCCAAGATGTCTGACAATTTTGCCCCTCCTGATAGTCTGAAACTACCTACCACTTCTACCTAGGCAGCTACAAAGTCAAAGATTGAAAGAATGCTGGAAAAGCTACCCCTAACCTCCAAATATCCAAAGGAGGGAGCTATTACGGGGTCCAAGGTGGAATCCAAAGTCTAGGAAATAATAGATACAGATCCCAGGACTTGGGCCAAATTACAGGGTCTGATCGAGACCATTTATAGGTTAAAGGCCAAAGGGGACAAGGTAGCCACTTGCTTGGCTTCCTTTAGCATCATAAAGGCTGCAAACTTCCCATGTTTGGTGTAGTCACCGAAATTAATAAAGTAGCTGGCAGTATTGTACAATGTGCCTACTCGCACAGTCCTGCTCCTAGATCCCCGGCTGCTACAATAACCCACCACAATCGTCACCTTGGATGCCCCAACCTTTGCTTCTGGGTTGGGGATTCCTCAGTTCAAGGGATCCGCTGTCATCACCCGAGTCGACTCACTAAAGGAATTCAGTGAAGCTAAAATCATTTCCTAGCAACACCTCAATAGTCAGTGGCTGAAGTCTCTGAAGCGAGACCACAAAAGAATGAAGTTGGAAATTCCCCGCAAGGATTTCAAGGAACCCATTCAAGCGGGCATCATATTTTTATGCAGGATTTTTGGATGGCCCCACGCCCAAGAATTCTTAGTGTGGATGTATTATTTTCTATACTGGATCACCACACACAATAGGACCTTCAATTGGGAAACTATCATAGCCAACCATGTAGATACACAGATGAGGACCGTCGTCTAGACCTCTCAGTTTTATATGAATTCATATGTGCTATGGGTATTAGCACAACAAAGACCGGCCTTTCAAGGATTGGGCATAGTTGGGGAGCTTGGAAATGGGCCAGAGCAAGTCACACCGTGGGATCATTATCCCCAGTTACAGTGGGAACTTAGTTTCCAAAATTTCTGTCGAGTTAACGATGCTTTCATTTACAATAATATCTTAACACTTACTCGGGATTCTCGGTACAGCCTCTCGCAGGTGGCAATGACTTTGGTCAGCTCCTATGGCTAGTATTTTATTTAGTTCTGGCATCACACCTACATTAGGGTGACAGGCTTCAATGGGAAGCCCTATCTTCTTCCCTGATATTATGGGGATAGAATTATTCTCTTGGAGTTTTGCAGGTAGATGATGGATCTGCACGCCTTTTTCACATTGAAGAAGGTCATCAACATCCCATTCCATTTCTCTTGTGGGAATTATACATGCAGCCTCACCGCAACTTGGGAGCCAGACAACGAATTGAAAAGCTTGGGGCTGGTTGAATTTAACCACATCCAGAAAAATTATGATCCCCACGGAAAGATTGCCACAACACTACCTCGGGCGTCCGAGCCTCATGAAGTGGATATTGAAGATTTCTAGGTGGACTTCTAGGACGGTTTTGATCTCTGGGCTCGACAAAATAAAAGGATGAACAAAAGGCTCATGAAAGTATTGGATGTCCAAACCTTCCTAAAGGGATTTAAGGATGATGGGCCACTGGAGGATCCAGCTTACAAAGGACAGGGGTTGGACAAACAGGATCTTCCTCTGGTGGATTGGGCCATCCCAGAGGATCTAACCATTGAAGGGGTAAGCCACCCCATTTTGGAGGCAAGTCATTAGTACTTCACCCGGGTGTATCCTAAAAGTGCCCAAAAGAAATCAATGGTTCAGAAGACCATTCCCTCTCCAGCTAGCGCCTGACCTTCTTCGTCCACCGTGGTTGCTGAAACAAGCATGAGGAAAGGGAAAGGGAAAGAGGGTGCCCCAGTTCCCAAGGCACCTCCCCAAGTTCCTACACTTCTGATAGCCCATCTACATAAAAAAATGGAGTCAACAAAGCTGACCAGTCAACAATTAAGCATGCAGGTATCCGCTGGTCTCCCCATAACTCTAATGGCATCTGCTCGCCCATCGGGATCCTCCTCATTGGCAGCTATGATGACCAGACATACTTTCTCCAAGGTGGGGTCTACTAACATTCTGGATACCGGGGCTTCACTCGTAAGGAAGAAGAAAACAATAGTGACCCCTGCACCAAGCGTAGCCACCACCCCCGACATGCCATCGATGCCCCCGATAGAATTAAGTTTTGAATCTCTGGAGTTAGAGGATATCTCAGATTCCTCACCCCCCCATGATGATTTTTATGACACCTTCTCAGCGGAGGATCTCCTAGAAATCTAGTAGGGTATTGGCCATGCAGTGGAAGAAATTGCAGCTCAGGACAAAGAGGAGGTCCCTGTATAAAAGGAAATTCCCATAGAAAAGGATACATCAGAGGAAGAGGCTCGGGAGGAAATTCAAATAGAGCCCAAGCAGGAAAGAAAATTAGTCCAAGAGATTGAGGATATACCGAGGCATCCCATAAATGAGCAACTGATGGTTAGAGAACCCAGACCCGAGGGAACAACCGTGCCTCCAACCATCACGCTTTAGGTGCCTTTGGTAACTCCAGGTGACCAAATGCCCCGGAGAACTTTTGGTGAGTTAGTAATGGCGGCCGCCTTGTTAAAATTTAGCCAGTGACTTCACCCACCTCCAGAAGATGCCCCAGTGGAGGAGAACGTCCTAGTGGATGAGGCCAATGAGGCCTAGGAACAACTGTAGTGAATGGACCAAGAGGTCCTAGATAAGGAAAATGAAGAAGCAACTGACACCAACAGGGAGAAAGTCCCTAAAAATACCAGTGAGATTGAGACCGGGGAAAAGATCCTGGATGATACTATAGAGGAGGCCAGCATGGCGGAGAACACTGAGGGTTCTGGAGAACCAAAAAAGGAAGCAGAATAGGAGCAAGAAAAGGAGCCCGAGCATAACATACACTCTGGGAATGTGCCCCAGATTCTAAAAGGGATCTTAGTGAACAAGTCTTAGTAACAAAGCCACCCCAACTGCCCTAATGGCTGGTGGAATCCAAGAAAAGAAAGACCCTGACGACAACCACAAGCACTCCACTCTCATTGGCTGAAATGATGGCCAGGAACATAGAGGCTAAGAAGCCCAAGAAGGTGTGGGTATTCCATACTCTCTAGACTAACCCAACAGGTATTATAGTTGCGACCATCGCAACACCCCCTCTTGATGCAGACACGGCGGCCATAAGGCTCGAAGACTACAATGTGATAGAGGTAGAATTGGGGAAGAGGGACAAGCAGGGTGAGCTAGATTTACTAAAGGAGGCCACCAAGGCAATAGAGGCTAGATACATAAAGCAAGACCAAAAGCTACAAGAGGAAAGAGAAAAAAATTCCAATCTCCTCGCGCTTCTGGTAGAACTAACATAGCCCTTGTCAGAAGTCCACCGCAGAACTCCTTCCTCCGGATTGTCGCTTGCACAGGGCAATGTGGATTCTCTACACATCATGAAGAAGAAAGTGCAAGATGTGGATGGGTGGGCAGCCAAAAAAGTGACCGCAATGAAACATTTTCTGGCGGCGTCCCTCCCAGACCTTTATCAGGTCAATCTTCTTCTCAACCAGGCAAGGGGCTCCGCTATCATTTGGGAGCAAGATCTAGCCAAGTATGAAAAATGGAAGGATGGGTTAGAAGAGATCCGCAATATCAGTGAAGAAGTTTCCACAGAGTCTAGAATTTTGGGAGATGAATCATTTGATTCCCTCCAGGCCTAGTACTCCAGACTTGTCCTTAGGGGTGAGGTATGCAAGGAACTAGTTAAGGCCCTGAAAGAGAAAGTAACAACTACCCAGTACCTCTTGGGTCTGTTTAAAGCATTCATGGTCGGGGTATCGCAAGTTGATCCCTTCACCACCGAAATGTGTACCTCAGAGGACTATGTCCTCAGCAATTTTGATGAGTGGATGGAGTCCCTATATCTGCCAGCTAGAGATTTTGACTATGGTCGGCTGTCTAGATTGTCCAAAACAATGATCTGATCACACGATGCCATCAAGATGGTCGATGAATTCTAGAGAGGGGCCGAGAATGTTCCGGAAGCATTGGAGGTTGTCCAAAGTAGGTGGGACAACGTCAAGGATGTGGATGAAGAAAGTATAGGCCAAGTATTGGAAACTTGGGAAAAATCATAAGGAACAATAAAATTCTCTAGATTCTGGAGAATCCAACCAATCGCATGAGGGATGTATTCTTTATTCTTTTGGAATGCAAGTTCCCAGATCCTAGAATTTTGGATCCCATTTTTGAATTCTTTAGGTGACCCATGTCTCGGTTCCCAAGGTTAACCGGTCATTTTTAGGGCAGTTAATAAAGGTTGTCAGAAGATGGGTAACCGCAACAAGGTACATCGGCTAGACAAGAGGTTTTTGGACAGATGGTCTTCCCAAGGCACTGTTTCAACATTACACCTAGCATATCAGAGACAACGCATCACTTTCTGATTTATGAGGCATGTAGTCTCGATCCCCAGGGGGATCAGATTTCTTCTTTCTCATCCCAACTCTCTTCTCGAGGCCAATCCTTCCACTCCTCTTTTCTTGTCTTATGCTTCTGATATGTAAGACCTTTTCTGTCTTGAGGTCTTTTGTAGCATGGTGCAGGTAGTACCAGCCAATAGATAATATATGATATTGTAAAATGTAAAATAAGTTAGGGTTAGGTTTAGGTCAAGTAATATGTATAAATAATAAGTCCGACCTCATTCCAAGGGTTGGCAAAATTGATGATTTTGTAGTCCATGGTTAATAGAAATCTGATTTTCTCATTTATTAGTTGTAGAGCTCAATGCTCCATAGTTTTAAGCTTTCAGTAGTTAAATGCTCCCTTGGAGTTATCACTGTATCACACACCAGTGCCTGCTGGAAAAGATGTTAATGAGGAAGGAAGATTTCTCTCGATGATGTTGTTAGCATTCTCTCTTTTGGGTTAACGGTATTTTATGTTTTATGATTCTTTATGTCCTTTGCTCTGATACTTAAAGTAGATTAATGACCTCCTTTCCTTTTCTACTAATAAAATATGAGCTGATGGTTGTATATCTCTTTGGTATTTAGTGTAGTGTGTTAGAGCATTGTTGATGTTTCGAATGTTAAACATAACTATAGGTAGATGAAATCCTTCTAACTCTGTAGTATCTTTTGAAGTTTATTTGTGAAATGAATGCGCGCTTGTGGGAAAACCCACTCACTTGAATTCCTAGAGAAGACGAGTTGAAGATAACTAGCTATCCCCCTCAAACAAAAATAGTCACATCTCCCAACTGAGCCCCGCACTATCAAGACCTGACTCTCACATGCTTGGAGGCCTGGGGAATCTCATTTCCCCGAACAACCTTTACAGGTGAAGTTGGCCGGTACCCCGGTACCCAGTGACAACTTACCTCTGTTGGAGGACCTGGTCACAAAGTCCCATCAATAGGACCTCTTAAGATATCCTAGGACCCATTAATGTATCCCAGGATCCCTTAGGACCACTTAAGATACCTAGGACCCATTAATGTATCCTAGGGTTCCTTTCAACCCATCAATGTGCCCTAAGACACATTCACACCCACTAATGTATCTTAGGATTCCCTAGTTACCATTAATGTATCCTAAGGCCTATTAATATATCCCATAGCCTGTTAATACATATGATGACTCCTTAGGACCACCTAAGGCACCTAAGAACCCTTTAGACATCGTAGAACCATCTCTCTCTCTCTCTCTCTCTCTCTCTCCATATATTCCCCCTTAATTATCCTATTTGTATCTCAACCCCTTATGTCTCTCTACCTCATCTCCATCCCCTCTCCCCTCTCCCCCTTCTATCTCCTCCCTTCCCTTGTTTTGTGTTAGGACTTGTTTTAGGGACAAATAACCCACATGGGTTTTATAAGATTATTTAACCCGTACAACTTTCTAACACTATGAAAAACACTTTTATTTATTAAAAATGTGATTGGGTTTTGGTTATAATAAAAAATCAATCGGGTTATTTTAATCTAGGCTTGGTAATTGCTGAACCACAACCAATTAGTTTATTTGAATTAAAAAACCCGATCATATTATTGGTGTTTTATATTTTTTTGAGTTGGTGGCCACTTTTATGCACACCATCTTGGTGCCCTTACCCATTATCATATGACCACTTTCCACCTTAAGTATTGTTTGCATAAATACCTCTCTACATTGGAAGGTGATCTACCTTTAGTGCATGTGGCACAAATTTCTTTCCACTTTGGAGGTGATCCACCTTTAGTAGATACGTGACACTTTCATTTTCTCACCTTTGGTGGCTGGTAAGTTATGAATTAAATATGTAGCATGTGTCATTTAATATTAAGACACTTTTCATAATCTTATGCATTTCTATGTCTCACCTTGGTATATTTAACCAAGAGGTCTCCTTTGTACTATCATTCCAATTGATTCAATGAAGTGAATTCAATTAATTTATCTATTATATTGTATTATTGGTGAGATTACAATTTATTTTTGTCATATTTATTCTCTCTTGTTATTGTTCTTTCCATTAGGTCTCTAGATATTGAGTGGCTACTTCATAGCCAAAACTTACAATTTTGACCCTTTTTGGCCAAAGTTAAATAAAATAAAAAATAATATACCCTATATTAGAGGCCTACAAGTTGAAATTAATTTTAAAAATGGGTGACATTATTTATGGAGAGGGGATTTTATTTATGAATGGAATCTTGGTTGAAGTTGTTATAATAATTGAGAGGCGGGGGGGGGAGTGAATTAGTGACCTCACAAATATTCCAATAAATCAACCCAAAAACTTAGTACCACAATATTAAGACTCTAGTTATCTTCAGTCCTACAAGATGTATGCCTTCGAACAATCTTAATAAATAACTACTGCTCGGAGTTCACTGTTAAACCTTATTTTTATTGTTTACCAATTAGTAGTCTTTCATTTACCGAAAAACACTAAATTTCTTAGTGTATACCGATCAATCCAGATTAGTTATGTGTAATGAAAAACACTAAAGTAATGACTCATAAACACATTGAAACATGGATTTTTAAGGTTATAACTACATTGTTAGGTGTGACCTTGTTAGAGGATTTAAATAGAATAGTTTGTCACTTGATATCGGGCATCTGTATGCTAACTTCTATGGCCAAACCCAGTGTAGTTTGTCAAATGGTATCTGACATCTTATGCTATCTTCATGATCAAAATTTTTGATACTCCTTGTGATGTATCTCAATATAGAAAGGATTGTTAAGTCCCACTCAGTTAAGAGACTTTCTAAATCAATGGTTAAACTGAAACAGTAAATGATCTGTTCACACATACAACTTAGATTTGTAGATTTTTAGCTCTATTGTAAGCTCATAATACATTTCTGATCATTGTATCTTTTTAATACCTTTGTTCCACTTCTTTTAGCTCAGTGATGCAGTGATTTGTTGTTGCTCGGTGTCCACAAAAATCTTTAGCTCTTTCCTCAGCTTGATTGATCAGGGATGTATGAAGTTTTTCTTCATCAGTTTCTCTTCAACATCCTCTTTTTCTATTCACTCCCCTAATTCATAATGAATTAGATTGTCTCTTTATAGATATGATATCACCATTTCTCACTTCTTGATTTTCTTGTTCTTGGCATGATCTGCAATCTTAACCATTGTTGCTTTAAAACTTTTCTTCAATTTTATCATGTAGATTTGTCTTTGACAAATAGATAAAACATCTTTAAATCTTTTACTTATCCCTGGCTTTAACTTGTCGATGAAAACAATGTCAACAACCAGTTAAGTCTATCTTTAGCTCTTGCCAGCTAAGTATTTTGTCATTTCTGAACTTCAATTAATTTCGGTGTTTAACTCTTTGATAGCTTCGGTCAACACTTCAGTTCTCCTTGGGCTTCTCCATCTGTGTTGTCTGTCCATCTGGGTTGTCTATCCGTTGGGTAACACTATAATTCTAGCCGTCGATAATGCTTGTGATTCTGCTCGTTGGTAATGCTTGTCAATTTTCTTGCTCGGGCATCACTATGAATTTTCTCTTGGTTTTCTCTGTCCTTCAGGTTCCACTAGCCATCAATGTTTGTAGTCACTTAGTAAATGCTGGTATTTTATGCATTACAGAAAGCATAATCTCTATCTCTCTGATTCTCTGAAGTCTTTGACACTTTGTATATAACTGATCAGATTATATCATGTTGACATTAATAAAAATATAATCCATTAAATAATTTAATGTCTTGCATTATATTTCTATGTTTCGGTGATCAACTTACCATCTTCAAACATTCAATCAGTTATATGTCATCAATATCTCCCTTTAGCATTAATGGAAACACACTACATCATCGCACTATATTATTACTAATACAATATGAAATATATCAAGTGTATTTCATCCATCCTTCCCAAATCCTTTGTTCTATAACTAATACAAATGTCTGGCTCTTGGTAAGATAATGTAGCTTAGATTTGTTTCTTGCAGAGTGTCATCTTTAATCCCTTTAATGGATAGACGTGGCAACTTCTGTCTCTATTCCTGATATGTGCTCTTCCTTGACTGTTCCTCTCCTTGATCATCTCTTTTTCATTTGACAACAATCTCTCCCTTAGTATGTATTCTCTCCCTTATGTTACTTCTCTCCCTTTTGATGGATATTTCATATGTAATCTCTCCCTTTGAATCTCTCTTCCTAACAATGAGATAATCTATCCCTTTGACAACAATGCCAAAATAGACTTTTATCATGCCAAAGGTATGTCCTTTCACTTTTTTATAATATACTCCTTGAATTTCCCTATCCATCAACAATACAGTGAATCTGGTGTTCGGTGTAGAGATGTACCTTGTTGTGTACAGATGTATCTTTGTAGTCCATCTCTGTGCTTGCATCAACATGAACGATCTTCTGATTTGTGTATAGGTTGATGCAGCCTCCTAGTCAGCTTACTGACTGATAGACAAGGGCTGGACCCCTAGTCTCTATCTCAGGTACTCAAATGTATCTTGTGGTAATGGCTTTGTGAATATGTCAGCTAATTGTTCCTCTGATTGAACATATTCCAGTATCACCTCTTTTGCTTGCATTTGTTCTCTTAAATAGTGATACTTGATAGAAATATTCTTATTCTTAGCATGCATGATTGGATTATTTGATATGTTTATTGAAATGGTATCATCACAATAGATAATCACTGGTTCAAGAATCTTCATATTCATACCTTCCAGAAACTATTTGATCCATGTAATATTTGAGAAATTTGCAGTAGCAGCCACATATTCTGCTTTTGTAGTAGACTGAGAGATGCATCCTTTCTTCTTGCTAATCCATGTGACAAGTCTGTCACCCATGAATAATTCTCCTCTAGTTATTCTCTTTCGGTCATCTATGTTTCCAGCCCAATCAACATCTGTGTAGACTTGAAGCTCAAATTTTCCTTCTCTTTTATACCATAAGCCATAGTCCTCGGTGCTCTTTAGATATCTCAGAATTATCTTGACAATAGTCATGTGTGATTCTTTGGGATTAGCAGAGAATCTTGCAACTATTCCAATTGCATGTGCAATATCTAGTCTAGTATGAACAACATACATTAGTTTTCCTTTCATTGATCTATACAAGGTCTGATTTACCTCATTTGATTTGTCTTCTTTTGTCAGCTTACATCCAGTTGCCATAGGTTCTCCAACTAGTTTGGAATCTTCCATCTTGAATATCTTTGGCACTTCCTTGATGTATTTGGAATGAGTGATATATATGCATGCATCTTGTTGAAGAATCTGTAGACCAAGAAATAATTTGATCTCCCCAAACATAGACATTTCAAACTCTTTGCTTGTTTCATTAGCAAAGGATTTGCATAACATTTCATTTCCCCCAAAAATGATATCATCAACAAATATTTCAGCAATCAGAATATTACCATGGGTATATTCTTTTAAGTATAGATTTCTATTTTCACTTGTTCTTGGAAATTCAATGCTTATGAGATAGGAGTGAAGTCTTTCATACCAGGCTCTAGGTGCTTGTTTCAATCCATACAAGGATTTATGTAGTCTACATACCATTTTTCTCTTGTCTAGATCAATAAAACCTTCTGGTTGTTCAATGTATACCTCTTCTTCCAGTATTCCATTTAGGAATGCAAATTTGACATCCATCTAGTATACCTTGAATCATTTGTATACAACATAAGCAAGAAGAATTCTTACTCCTTCTAGTCTAGAAATGGGTGCAAAGGTTTCACCATAGTCAATACCTTCTTCTTGTGCATACCCCTTGCATACTAATCTTACTTTATTTCTTGTGACTTCTCCATTCTCATTCAGGTTGTTTATGAATTTACATTTGGTACCGATGACATTCTTGTCATCAGGTCTCAGTACTAGTGTCCATGTACCGTTCTTCTCAATATGTTCTATTTCTTCATTCATAGAAGTGAACCATTGCTCATTTTCAAGTGGATTATTAATAGATTTAGACTCAAAATCACAAAGTAAACATCTAGTGTTTAGTGACTTACTTCTTGTTCTCATTCTAACCTTCTTGTCTCCTATGATTTGATTCTATGGATGATGTCTTTTGACATACTTGGCAAGTTTCGGTTCAGGTCTTTGTCCATCATTCTATTCATCTTCTTCTCCTTCATTTTGATCTCCATCACTCAGTACATTATCTTGAGTATTTTCCTAATTTTTAGTAACTGCAGTCTGATGCTTGAGTACAATGTTCTATTTCTCAGGAGCAATACACTGTTGCTCGAGTAGAGTGTCAGGTTTTTCAGTGTAGAAAAACTTGTTGTAGTCTTTTGGTTCTTTTCTTCTTTCCTTATCATTCTTCTCTACAAATTCGTCTATTCTTATATTGCACTTTCAATGATCTTGTTAGAAGACTTGTCAAGACATTTATAAGCCTTACTTTTTGTGGAATACCCTAGAAAGATACCTTCATCACTTTTGGATTCAAGCTTTCCATTTCTTTCATCTTTCAAAATATAACAATACTACCAAAGATTTTGAAGTAAATTACAATGGGTGTGTAACCATACCAAAGCTCATAAGGTGTCTTCTTTGTGTCCTTCTTTAATTGTACTCTATTCAATGTGTAGACAAAAGTACCGACAGCCTCCCTCCAAAAAGTTTGAGTGATGATTTTCTCAATCATCAGTGTTCTTTCACAATCAAGAATTGATCTATTTCTCCTTCCAGCAATCCCATTTTGCTGTGGTGTTCTTGGTGCAGAAACTTGTCTTTTGATTCCTTGCTCATTGCAATAGTTAGTGAATTCATCTGAAATAAATTCCCCTCCTCTATTTGATCTTAGGAATTTCAATTCCTTACCACTTTGTTTTTTACCATAGCCTTATACCATTTAAACATCTTGAATGCTTCTGATTTATCTTTTAAGAACATAACTATCATTATTCTAGATTAATCATCTACAAAGAGAATGAAATACCTATCTCCATAGTATCTCTTTGTCCTCATGGGTCCACATATGTCAGTATGGACTAATCCTAGCATTGCATCAGATGTATGGGCTTTACTCTTGAAACTAGAATTTGTCATCTTACCTTTTTGACAATTCTTGCACATGATATGCTCGGGCTTTGACATGCTCGGTAAGCCTCTTACTTTTCTTTTATTTCTTATCTTTATCATGTTGTCAAAATTCACATGACACAATCTCTTATGCCACAACCATATGTCTTCATTTCTAGACATTAAACAAGTGGTGTTAATGTCATCAAAATATAAAAGGTTACCTTTTGTCTGTTCACCATTTCTGATCAACCTTCCTGATTCATTGAAGATATTTGCCTTATTTTCAAATGCTACTCGGTGACCTGTATTTTTCAGATGTGAAACACTTAGTAGATTATAATTTAGTCCTTTTACCTAGTAAGCATTTTCACATTTGATCAGGTTATTCAACATTATGGTTCCTTTACCTTCAACTGGACAAGGTGTGTCATTACCCATTCTTACTAATCCACCATTATAGTATTCAAAAGTTTCAAACTTTTGTTTATCACTGGTCATGTGTTAAATGCAGCCAATATCTATAATCCAAACATCATTCTTACTAACCTTAGATATGAGTGTAGTTTCTACATACCTTTCTTCTTCTTCGTCTGAATCATCCTTCATGGCTACAAATAACATCTCAATGTCTTCTTCATATTCGGTGTGAGTATCATCAACTCTATTCTCAGCTAGGTAACAAGCTTTCTTTCCTTTGTCCTTCTAATCTTAGGTATCTCTTCTGTCAGATTGTTGGTTGCTTCGGTAATCTCTATTTTCACCTCGGTCAAACTTATTTTCATATGTCATGTCATTACTTCTGTCATCTTTTCTTCTGTTAGGACATCTTGCAGCAAAGTGTCCCACCTCTTTACAATTAAAGCATACAAGTGGTAATTTACCTTTGTATATACCTTTGCTTCTTTGCAATCTTCTTTCCATTAGTGCTTCAATCTCATCAAGTCCTTGATCCTCATTATCACTTTCACTATCATTCCTCATAGTGTGTCTATGAATTGAATTACTTATTTTCAAAGAAGATTTTAATGCAGACTCTATAGATGGTAAGACACTATTATCAAAGTTATTCATCTCAAATGAAATCAGTCTACTAATCAGATTATCTAGAGTAATAGTATTGTTTGCAACTGCTCTCATTTTTTGTATAGTAGATACTCTAATAGCATATATAGGCAGTAAGGTTCTTAGAATTTTACTTACCACTGTCTCTTCTTCAAGTACACCTCAAACTCCTAGGATAGCATTGAATACCTCTTTGATTTTGCAGCTACACTGAGTGATATTTTCTCCTTCTTTCAACCTTACGTCATCAAACCCCCCTGTTAGGATTTCTGCCTTGGCTCTTAGTACATTAGCATCTCCTCCATGTACCAACATCAATTTATCTCACATTTGCTTTGCAGAGGTGCAAGTTTTGACATCTTCAAACTCAACATCGGAGAGTGAGGAAGCAAGTTCTATCATGATGCAATTATGCTCATACTTTTCTCTCAATTTCTCAAGTGTGTGAGGTCTTGTAGGAAACAAATATTTAGTAACAAGGGGTTGAGTAACATCATTACCAATACATGATAGGTGGAGTCTTATTCTTATTTTTCATGATGCAAAGTTGTCTAGTTTATTCAACTTGGGCACATCTCATTTGTTCATCTTGTGATCTTTTGCTTGAGCTATTAAACTCCCTTTCTAAGCACACAAGCTCTGATACCAATTGTTAGAATAACTGAGAGGAGGGGGGGGGGGGGTGAATCAGTGGCCTAAAAAATATTCCAATAAATCAACCCAAAAACTTAGTACCACAATATTAAGCCTCTAGTTATCTTCAGTCCTACAAGATGTATGCCCTCAAACAATATTAATAAATAACTACTGCTCGGAGTTCACTATTAAACCTTATTCTTACTATTTACCGATTAGCAGTCTTTCATTTAATAAAAAATAGTAAATTTCTTAGTGTATACCAATCAATCCATATTAGTTATGTGTAATGCAAAACACTAAAGTAATGACTCATAAAAACATTGACACATGGATTTTTAACATGGAAACCTTGTTAAGGGAAAAACCAATTGGGAACGGTAACCCAAAATTTTCACTCTTCTAAAGTGAGTTCAGTTAAGAGCCAACGTTGTTAAAGGTTAAAAACACACTGTTAGGTGTGACCTTGTTAGAGGATTTAAATAGAATAGTTTGTCCCTTGATATCGGGCATCTCTATGCTACTTTCTATGACCAAACCCAATGTAGTTTGTCAAATGGTATATGGCATCTTATGCCATCTTTATGATCAAAATTTTTGATACTCCTTGGGATGTATCTCAATATAGAAAGGATTGTTAAGTCCTTCTCAGTTAAGAGACTTTCTAAATCAATGGTTAAACTAAAATAGTAAATGATCTGTTCACACATACAACTTAGATTTGTAGATTTTTAGATGTATTGTAATCTCATAATACCTTTCTGATCATTGTATATTTTCAATACCTTTGTTCCACTTATTTCTACTTGGTAATGTTGTGCTTCTTTGTTTCTCGGTGACTGCATAAATCTTTAGCTCTTTCCTCAGCTTGATTGATTAGGACTGTATGAAGTTGTTCTTCATCAGTTTCTCTTCAACATCCTCTTTTTCTATTCACTCCCCTAATTCATAATGAATTAGATTGTATCTTTATAGACATGATATCACCATTTCTCACTTCTTGATTTTCTTGTTCTTGGCGTGATCCAATATCTTAGCCAATATTTCTTTAAAGCTTTACTTCAGTTTTATCCCATAGATTTCTCCTTGATAACTAGATAAAACAACTTTAAATCTTTTACTTATCTCTCACTTTAACTTGTCAATGAAAACAATGTCAACAACTAGTTAAGTCTATCTTTAGCTCTTGCCAGCTAAGTATTTTGTCATTTCCGAACTTCAATTAATTTCAATGTTTAACTCTTTGATAGCTTTGGTCAACACTTCAGTTCTCCTCAGGCTTGTCTGTCGGGGTTGTGTATCTGTCGTGGCTGTCTGTCCGTCGGGTAACACTATAATTTTGGCTTTCGGTTATGCTTGTGATTCTACTTGTCGGTAATGCTTGTCGATTTTATTTCTTGGGAATCACTGTGACTTTGCTCTCAGTTTTTTCTATCCGTTAGGTTCCACTAGCCATCGATGGCTGTAGTCACTTAGTGAATGTTGGTATTTTATACATTACTGAAAGCATAATCTCTATCTCTCTGATTCTCTAAAGTATTTGACACTTTGTATATAACCGATCAGATTATATCAAGTTGACATCAATGAAAATACTATCCATTAACTGATTTAATGTCTTGCATTATCTTTCTACATTTCAGTAATCAACTTAGCATCTTCAAACATTCAATCAGTTATATGTCATCAGAAGTCTCATCTACTAACATAGGGCCTATAAAAGAAAATATAAGTTTTGGAATACTGACTTTCGAGACTGCAACTTCCTTGAGGTTCCCTAAAAAAGCATCCTTGATGTCATCCAACCCCTCCTTGATCATATTCTTAGTCATTGACAAGATCTCATAATCCTTGAAGTCATTACTATCCTGATTCGAAGGGAGTTTCACACTAGGTGATTCCCATTCAGAATTCCTTTCAAACTCTTGTATGCTTTCTATGTGTTGAAAAATGGTTTAAGCTTTGAAAATTGAATTTAATATCTACTGTAAATAAAAGTGATCTTATCCTATTATGAATAATTCCTTCTATGGGGTTAAGTTTCTAGTTTATTTGAAAATAACAATAATATTTTGAAGAACATTATTTGTGAGGATGCTTCTATGTCTTAAAAAATAAATACGAATAAATTATAAATTTGGATTGGTGATAAAATGGTGTTATATGAAAAATCAATGAAAATAGATTCTTGATTGGTTTCAGGTTAGCTGGTCCTACATCTTAAAGAATAGTTTAGCTTATGTGATTCAGCATAAGAAAACCCAATTTAGATAGTTTCTTATGCTTAATATTGTGGCTAATGTGGATTTGACCTCTATTGGTATCTCTACCAGAACTTGTAGTTTTACAATAAATCTAATACAAATTTTTTTAAGCGTTTTATTTAGGATAGGTTTTAAAAGATGAGTGTACTTGACATGAAATTAGTTGTGGTCATGTTAAAATATTTTAAAAGAGATCAATACTTTTTCACTTGTTTTAAATAATAAAATTATATGGCATTTATGGAAAGTTAAAAATGAAGAGATCTTCTAGAGGAAAAGAAGAAACCTTACGAAATCGAATTGTGAGTTCACCCTTCATCATTCTTTTGATGTAGGTCTCTTTGATCCTAGAAATTTTGAAAGATAGGTTTATTATTATTTTTTGAAATAATCATCGTGATATATAAAAAAACAAGTGAAAAGAAAGCATTTTCAGCCTCAAGATAGAAGCATGTTGAACAATACAGAGCTCCAAATACAAAGGGATCACATGAGGATGCAAAAGATTAGAATGTTTGAAAACTTCATAAAGTTAATTTGTTGTAATGTTAAGTTTGAATCCATTGAAAAAGATTTGGCTATTAAAGAGATAGTTCATCCAATGATTGGTGCTTTTGAGTGTGACATGTATCAATCCAACCACAATAAAAGAAAATTTACTTGAAATAGTGATGGGCTCTCACATACTACCTTTAGCCCCGTTTGATTGTGAGAATTAGGAAATGTTGAATTTGATCAAATGGTCAAATCATGGAATTGATTTTCTGATTTTCCATTTCCAAAATATAGTTTGGACTGTTTGGTTGATCCGGAATATGAGCGAGAAGATGCATTTCCTCCGTTTGGTTCCACATTTTGAAACTGCAATTGGAATTTGAGTATGATTTTTTTTTTGAATTTTTAATATTTTTGAATTTAATAATTTATTTTTATTAATTTTTTTTTAAATTTTGTATAGAAAATCATAAATAATTTTATTTTTTAAAAGTGTTATAATTTTTTAATTTTTTCAATTTTTTTTAATAAGGTTGTTTTTAAATTTTGTTTAATTTTATATAGAAAATCATAAGGAAGTCATAAACAATGAACAATTAATGAGTTTACCAAAATATGTCCAACATATCTACATGAAATTCTAAAAAGGTTTCAGTATCTAGAATAGCCCTCTGTTAACCACATTTATGTATATGGTCCCAACAAAGTAGTGCGATTACAACATAAATAAGGCATCATAGAAACATGATTTCTGCTTTCGCCATTGAAGCAATCTCAATGACACTAGCTGCCTTTTGACCCTTGCAAAAGTTGCACTCATTTCCTACATTAGGTATAGATGTAGATGGAGTAGATGTAGATGGGGTTTCATTGACCCACCGAAAGTATTGACATCCACTATTTCCCTTCAATAGCCAATCTACATCAGTTCTTCCTAAAATAATTAGTTGTCACATTATTTTGAAACATAAAATATATTTCCATTAACAACCTTTTTCCTATTTGAGAAACCCCAAAATTGATGCCTAGGATTACTTGTTGTGCGTGGCGTCTTCAACACACAAGGGCCAACACCACATTGACATATAGGCACATTGGCTGAAGTCATCTACGCTATATCGATAAATATTGCACTGTCATTCCAACATATCATTTTGTTTAGTTGATTATTTTGTTCATTCATACTAATTATAATTGCAATAAAAAGAAACATACTAATGTAGGCAGCATCTCAAATCAGATTGCTACATGACTATTGTCAATCAAAGTACAAAACCAAAATGCTTCGTATTTGATGATATAATGAATCTGAACAACGTGTAAATGCAAAGTCCTAACTGCACATTATGGAAACCATATGTATAGTTGTGATTGGGAATTTTAGTCCTTACCACACATTGAAATTCATGTAAAGGCATCTACAGTTGGGGGCATGTCAAATTGTGATATTGCTATCAGGATTCAAGTGTATAGATTTTTGAGTCAAACTCATTGATCCATATTTCCTGAGTAGAATTCCATCCATGAGTTTGACATGCACAAATTCCCTTGTGTCAGTTGCACTGAACAAACTAATGTCACAAAAATCATTGATGTGTCGCTAATTCCTCTCATTACTTCTTCTCCGCTTGAAACAATTGGGAATACCCGGGAAAGATGAGTCTACTCTACTATACCCTTTTCCATGTCCACTTCCTGCGTGGATAATTTATTCTTCGCTATCTCCATTTATCTACATGCTTCATCCTTGTTATATTCCTGGCCTGAAAAGGGTATATTAAAGTAGACTCACTTTCCTAGGCACTCCCAATTGCTTGAAGTGGAGTTCAAGCTTGTCTCACCTACACTCTTGCGAGTAACAACTTCCAAGTCATTGTCAACACATCAATAATTTTTGTGACATTAGTTTGTTAAGTGCAGGTGACACGAGGCAATTTGTGCATGTCAAACTCATGGATGAAACATGGGTCAATGAGTTTGACTCAAAAAACTATATACTTGAATACTGATAGCAATATCACAAGATAATGAAAAGTTTTGATGAAAATTTAATGGGAGATGTAGTCGGGTATAAAAACCTCAACTACATGAGTGAACCCACAATAGTGGGTTACATTTTTTTGGAGGAAGGAATTCACTCTGAAAAGCGTGGCGGGTGAAAAGTAAAACCTTACTTTCGATTGGAATGAGCATGAACTTTCGATTGGAAGTGAGTAACTTACGATTGAAAGTACCAAAAATAGGTACTTTCAATCGAAATTAGTACCTACTTAATTTTGATCAAAAGTAGGTAAGTACTTTCGATCGAAAGTAAGTAGGGATTTTTTTTAGCGCGGTTTTTAACCCACCGAAACAGTCATTTTTGCTGTTTCGGTTGGGTTGAAAGTGCGTGCGCTGTGGGGCTTCTGATTCGCAAGCATCTTGCAATCAGGTATTTTATGCATTTTTTTATTGTTTTTTAATATATATTGTTTGTATATATGCATGTATATTATTTTTAATATATATTGTTTATATATATGCATGTATATGTGTATATATGTGTATATATGCATATATGTGTATATATGCATATATATACATACATACATATATATATATATATGTATATATATATGCATATATATGTAAATACATGCATATATATGTATATATATGCATCATGTATATATATGTACATTTACATGATGTACATGTATATATATGCATATATATGTATATATATGCATATATATAAGTAAATATATGCATATATATGCATATATGTATATGTATGCATCATGTATATATATGTATATATACATGATGTGTATATATATATATATATATGGAACATGTGTAATGTATATGTACATGTATATATAATATATACATGTGTGTGTATGAATGTATATATATATATATATATATATATGCATGTATATATGTACCTGCATGTATATACATGTACATGTGTATGTCATATATATATATATATGTACATGTGTCATTTGCACATGTATATATGTACATGTACATGTATTCATGTACTTGTATACATCATATACATATATGTATGCACACACACACACACACATATATGTACATGTATATATGTTTGTATGTCATATACATATGTATATGTACATGTCATATATGCATGTATATATGTACATGTATGTATATACATGTACTTGTATACATCATATGTACATGTACATACATGTATATATATTTGTATGTCATACATGTACATATGTATGTACATACATATGTCATATGTATGTAGGTACATTTCATACATGTATGTACGTACATGTACATATATGTCATATACATATGTATGTACATATGTGTACATGTATGTCATATATACATGTGTGTATATGCATGTATATACATGTATATATGTACATATACATGTGTATGTCATATATATATACATGTGTACATGTGTCATATGCACATGTATATATGTACATGTACATGTATACATGTACTTATATACATCATATACATATGTATACATATACATATATATATGTACATGCATATATGTTTGTATGTCATATACATATGTATGTATGTACATGTGTATATTTACATGTCATATATGCATGTATATATGTACATGTATGTATATACATGTTCTTGTATGCATCATATGTACATGTATATATATTTGTATGTACATATATATATATACATACATACATGCATATATATATATATATATATATATATATATATACACACACACACACACACATATGTATGTATGTACATATATACATACATACATGTATGACATATTTGTGTACATATATACATATATGATACATGTATATACAAATGTATATATATATATGTACATATATGTACATATATGTACACATGTATGTCATACATGTATGTATGTATATATGTACATACATACATATATTTTTGTGTATGTGTGTGTGTGTGTATTGTAACGCCCCGCTAGGGAACCCAAGAGAGATTAACCTAAACATGTCACTATGTGTGCTGAATAATTTTTTTTTTAAAGATAACATAAAGAAACATACAATCATGCGGAAGCAATTATCATTTATGCACATGTCTTACACTCACATCGATTACACGACTCAAGGGTTCCATGACGTTGAATTACTTAAAGCAAAACACAACTAACATAATAACAAAAGATTCCATCTGATTAATCATATCAAATACAACTTACATAACCATAATTACAATCCTCATGGATAACCATGAAAATACCATAAACTCACATCCACTGCACATGTCTCAGGGTACGTGGTAATCACTCTAATCTACTTACTATTACAATTTCCAGATTAGGTATCACATGCGATACTCTAATACAAGATTACAATAATCAAATACATAAATAATGATGAAGGTACATCAAGAGCTCATCTGTAAGAAATCATCAAGCACCTGGTACAAGGATGTCGAATCTCAATGGATAAAGAATCACTACCACCCATCCGTGTGGCCCACAAAGGTCCACCCCACCGTGCTGAGGAGATAACAACAGATCCCAATCGGATATCGAAAACCAGTAAGACATAACCACTAAGCAAGGGATCCTGATAGCTCTCTAATCCGGTGTACTAATCATCACAAAAGGTAAGACTCACTAATCCAGAGGCAACTAACAACGTAGGAAATCTAGCATGTGTAAAGGAAGGTGTCATCATGTAGGTCTACCCTCAAGTTCAGCCCAGATAATCACAACGGATTTCGGCACCCAAGTGACCATACACAGAGCTAATGTCCTCTCATACTGACAAGGCCCACTAACTATGTCAGATACCTCGCAGGGTAACTAACATCTTCTCCAAACCATCTTATCCTATACTAGCACTCAAGCATGGGTGAGGATACATCTTATTAATCCATTTTATAATCTAAATATGTCTTTAGTTATCACTTATTAAAGAAACTCCACAA
>MU225633.1:16065-30981 GCA_018584345.1 Thuja plicata | reverse complement strand
AATGGTATTTATATCCATTTGACAGTTATAAACCTTCCTAACTACCCCCAAGACCAACCATCTACCTTTTTACATCATTTTTGTAATGTTAGCAACTTTTTCAATGTTGCATTTTACAACTTTTTATGCAACTTTTACATTTTTGAAAAAATGCCTTCAAAACTTTTCCAAACCTCTCTACACATATCCAAATAGAATATTTAAGACCTTTTATAATTATTTTGCCCTTCCATGGGTCTTTTACACAAATTTTACCATGTAGACCTAAACATGACCTATTTGACAACTTGAGCAATATTGTGCACATGCTTACATTTCTTGTCAACACCTTTACAAATGGATTCAAAATGAATCAATACATCATATAATTGACTTTAAATGACTCAGAAACCTTATATATCTCATAGTGACCTCTAGGATGAGGTGCTCCTGCACCAAGATGCTTCTTGTGTTTTCTGTTCCAGGTGCACCTGTCAGTTTTGTGAAGACGTCTCTCCATCAACCTTGGGTGTCTTTATAGATTTTTCTTCTATTTTCTTCTCTAGATCATATTTCTTTGCTTCTTCACTCTTTTATTTTTGCATGTCCTCTTCTACCTTTTGTGCTTCCTCTTTACTTTGATTAGTAGACTTATCTTTCTAATCATCGGTTGCAACTTGTTCTTTAGTCGTGTCCTTTATGTCATCTGTGGTGTCTTTTTATTCTACATCACCCTTGTCCTCGGGTGTGCTTGTATCTTCTACATTAGACCCTCCATTACCTTCTAGTATATTGATGGCCTTCATCAATACTGGCATATTGCTTTCTCTGCTAGCTTGTGTTGTATCTAGAGTGATGTCCTACTTGTTGGTTTGGTCTTTTTGAGTAGTGACATCTTCATCTTTTTGTATTTTCTCTACAGTATCTTGTTTTGTTATGTCCATGATTGAAGTGTCTTGCCATGTCTCATCAGCAACATCCATGTCCTTATTGGCTTGGGTCACCAATTTTTTTTCTTGATTTGATCCTTAAGTGATATGAATATAACATCATCTTCTTTCTGAGGATCCTTATCAGAGTCATATTGTGTGATGTATTAAATGTCAAGATCATCCATGACTTTGTCCAAATCTATTGGCTCCATATCTTCAAAATTATCCAAAGCAATATGCTAAGTAATTTCCTTATCTTTCTCCTCCTCTCTATGAGGTGTGTCGGTGAGAAGTAACTGTTCCTCACGACTTGTTGAATCTATAGGTAGATCTAGGAGTTGTCTCCATTCAGTCTTGGTCATTGTGTCCAGCTCTATAAGCTTATCCTCTAGCACTTTGTAAGCTCTTATCTTGGCTACAAATTTGCTTGAGTGCTTCTTCATCATTTATTTGATTTCTTCTATCTTAGATTTGGGAGGCATAAGTGTAACAAGTACCCTTTCCCTTGCTTCTTTTTTGGTTTCTAGAGCATATGACCATTGTTGAGATATTCTGTTACCCAACTCTTTTGGTATTTGATTGACAAATTCAGCTGGTACCTATTTGAATTTTACCATTGACCTGATGATTGCCTCTTGTATCTTATTTTGGTCCTCTATTTTAAGTGTATCCCATTGTCTAATTTTCTTATCATACATGGTGCCAGATGCAACAATAGATTCAACAACCTCATCAATTGTTTGATTTCTGAAATCCTTCTTCACTACATCAGGTTCATCCTCTTTAGAATCCTTAATATCAGCTTTAGTCTTGACCATTCTTTTTCTCCTCTTAGTAGGTGTCTGTTTCTCTTCTTGCTTCTTTGTTTTCTTTGTTGGCTGCTTCCTCTTATAGGTCCTTGACTTTTCTTAAGAGGTGTGGTATCGGTCTTAGCAGTTTGACTCCTTGTCCTTTTTTTCTTTGTAGGAGGTGGAGGTGTATTAGACTCAGTTGCCTCAGAGTCTGATTTCTTCTCATCTTGCCCTTCATCGATGGTACCTGTTCATCGATTTCCTCTATTTGTTCTTATTCCTCCTCATTAACTGATAGAATATTTTTATGATTCTTAACCATCTTATTCTTCTTATTGATAGTCTTTTTGATTTCTAGGCCTCTTTTAATCTTTGACTTGGCCTCTTCATAAGTGTCAAACCTTGGTTATTTGATGTCAATCAACTCATTGATCAGTGCATCAATAGCATTGGTTGCTTGATCTATGTTGATTTCATAATCAAGAGGGACTAACCAAGCTATTCTTGGTACAACCAGTTTTATGTGGGTGAAGTCTGTATCCACCTTAAAACATATCTCATCCCTATGTTTTTCAGTTAGTTTCTCAGAGATCCTCACTCTTTCCATCATCATTTCCTTGAATTCAAGGAAGTATGCAGTCATAACTAAATCAAAGTTATCTCCTAGTGAATTAATTAGCTCACTAATTTGTAGTGTCACCAGCTTTGTAGTGTCCCATTTCACTTTTCCTACTGAAGGAAAGTATTCTTGAAAGTAGAAAAATATACACATGATAAGTGATCCAAACTTACATGTGTTAGTCTTTGTAGACCTTATTGTGTTCATGTTCTCATCAAGTTGCTTTAGTAGGATCTCACATAGATCCATCTGAATTCCCTTTGTCACTATCTTGTAAGTTTTACTTACTGATGTTGATGATATGTTGTTTAGCCTACTTTCCTAAAAGATCTTGTAACCAATCACACATGCACCAAACCTTAGTTCCTCGTTGGTGATGGTGTTCACTTTAAGACCTCTATTATCCCATTCAGCTTTTGTGAGATATTCAACTTCTGGCCTGGAAGGATGCTTATGTTCCTTAGGCTTGTTGGTTATTGGATAACCAGTGACAGCATGGAGGACATCCTTGGTGATTTTCTTAGGTTGATCTAACAATAGCTTCTAGTCATGCATTCTGATAAGTACCAACCTAATCCAGTCAGTTTTGAAGTTCCTCAGGAAATATAGGGCATTTGTTATTCCCTTCACTTGCAGATGCTTATGTTCATCTTTTAGGTTTCCTTCTGCATCACAAAGCTTCTTGTAAGCTTAATCCATCTCTAGATCACCTATTTCAGAAATCTTACACTGAATATAGGACCTTACATCCTCTATTAACAAAACCCTAGGTGGAATCTTAGAAAATGCGCCAGTTTCATCAGGCTGCAATGCAATCTCTAGGCATATCTTGTATTTGGGCTCCACACAGGTGTTTTTCTTAATTAACTTAACTACATTCTTCTTATCATTTTTGATCTTTGAGGTTCTTGAAGTGGTTTCCATCATTTTTCAAATTTTAGGGATTTCTTGAAAATGTAGGGCTTTCTTGAAAATAACGATAGAGTTCTTCGGTGCCCTCGGTACTTACTTCGATCCGTGATACCAATTGTTAGTAATAATTGAGAGGGGGGGGGGGGGGGGGGTGAATCAGTGGCCTCAAAAATTTAATCCTTAAATCAACCCTCAAAACTTATTACCACTTTTAAGCCTCTGGTTATACTTAGTCCTACAAGATGAATGCCTAAAATACTTATAACAATTTACTACTTGTCGGAATGCTTTGTAAAACCTTCTTTTGTATGTTTACCAATAAGTAGTCTTTCATTTACCGAAACATAGTAAATAGCTAGAGTATACCGATCAATCCAGAATTGCATATGTGAAATGTAAAATAGTAAAGTAATGAAACATAAACACATAACACATAGATTTTTAACGTGGAAAACCTGTTAAGGGAAAAACCACTAGGGCCGGTACCCCAAATTTTCACTCTTCTGAAGTGAGCTCGGTTAAGAGCCAACCCTGTTAAAGGTTACAAACACACTATTAGGTGTGACCTTGTTAGAGGATTTAAAAGATAGTTTGTCACCTAGTATTTGGCATCTAATGCTACCATCCCTGATCAAACACTCACTTGGCCTGTCAATAGGTATCGGGCATATCCAATGCTACTTTCTATGATCAAAATTTTTGATACTCCTTGGGATGTATCAATGTATCTCAATTACAAAAGAATTTTAAGTCCTTCTCAATTAAGAGACTTGATGTTTCAATGGTTAAAATGAAACATTAAAGTGATCTGTTCACACATACAACTTGAATTGTAGATTTTTAGATCTATTGTAAGTGCATTACCTCTTTGATGAATATAATCAATTCAATACCTTTGATCCACACTATTCTTCTCTGTGATGTTGTCTCACTATTTTTTAGTGTCTGCAGAATCTAGCTCTTTCCTCAGCTTGTTGACCAGGTCTGAATGAAGAATTTCTTCTCCTTTAGAATTTATTTAGCATCTTTCCTCTTTTCTCTTCACCCCACACAATTTGTAATGAATTGGGTTTGTCTCTTTATAGACATGTTTCACCATTTCTTGGCTTTCTTGATTCTTGGTGTGATCCACAATTCTCACCAATTAGATTTAAAGAAAAACTCCAGTTTTATCTCGTAGAGATCTTCTTGCCAACTGGACAAAGCAACTTTAAATCCATTACTTATCCTCGGCTTTATCCCATCGACTAAAACAATGATAAGTATCAGTTAAGTCTATTTATATATAGCTCTTGATAGCTAAGAATTTTGTCATTTCTGAACTCTTTGTTCTGTCGGTCAATAATTCAGTTAGTCATCGGTGATAACTGATTGTTTCGTCAGTGTGACTTCAGTTGTCATCGGGATCTCCGTCCTTGTCTTTTTCATCGGGAAACACTGTGATTCTGTTCGTCGGGTTACTCTGTGCTTTTCTCGTCAGGCAACACTGTGACTCTGTCTATCGGTAATGCTGTGTATTTGCTCATCGGGTATCACTGTGACTTTGCTCTTTTTCTCTGTCTAGTTTTGCTCTTCTTTTTCTCTTTAAATCGTGGGTGCAAAATGAAGTGCTTCTGTCAAGTATTTATAGACTTTTTCCCTAAGTCTATCATAAATGCTTAATGACTCATTAGTTCATGAAGACAGAGTTCATCGGGAAGACTTTCAAAATTATCACCGGTGTTGTCAGGATGGATGGCTATTAAGAATTTGCTTTTACTGACGGATATCAGTGTTCTATCATGACAACTTTATAAATTTTCTTCCTTACTGACAGGTGTCGGGTTACATTAGCAACTTAGCCATTTTATGTGTTGACCGACAATTCTTAGTAAGTGTAGACAACTCATCCTTTATATTCACTGATGATTTTTGGTATGTGTTTACCGATGGGGTTGTTTTCTCATAATTGTAACAAGTAACACAATATGAATCTTTATTTATGAATATTTTTACTATGTATCAATTTGTATAATGGAATTGATGCAAAATATGACTTGGTGTAGTGCAGTTCCATACTTACTTGTTCAGCTTAAGTGGATGTGGTGATGTCACCAGATCCATTGGATGAGGTGTCACCATTTATATTTCTTGGTCCAGCTTCATCATTCATTGAATCTTTTCTTCACATTTTGTCTCTAGCCCTCTGGATATCTTCAATGGTGTTTCCATTGGGATATGTGCTTATCTATGTCATTCGGTCTTTACAATCTTTCTTGAGATGACCAACTTTGTGACAGTGTAAGCATGCCATTCCGGGGTTTGTCCAGCCTCTAGACCTTTTTGTCCATGCCCTCATGTAGTTTGCAGAAATGTGACCATATCTACCACATGCTGTACAGTTTGTCCAAGTATTGTAGTCCCATAGATATTGATTACCGATTCTCTTTGGTTGATAGGTAGTTTCTTGACCTTTAGGCTTCCATGCTTTCCTTTTCTTCTTCCAGCATTCAGGACTTGTGTGCCCATTCATTTTTCATGTAGGACAGTATTTGTCCATGTAGGTTTCCTTCTTTGGTTGTTCCATCTTAGACTTACATTCATATGCTTTATGTCCTTTCTTGTTACATTTATAATAGAATCCTATGAATGAAGATGTAGATTTAGGAATACCTTTCATTTTGCCTCTACACACATTTGATGTGTGGCCTTTCTTTCCACAGTGTTTGCATATAAGCTTTCTTGGTCTTGAATTTGCATAGACATTCTTTGAATTGGCTCGATTTGATGATTCTCCATTTTCGGTAAAGCCTAGACCGTTGTTGTTGTTCAATCTTTGTTGTCCTTCAAGAAAATTATCCATTATTTTATTTCTCTCATCATCCTTTCTGATAATTTTATTATGTTGTTGCTGAACTCTAACCTCATGCTTTAGTTTTTCATTTTCTTCTCTTAGTTCACCGATAGCCTATACTCTTTCAATGAGTTCTATATTCATTTTGTTTTCTTCTTGACTCATAAGAATAATCTGATTTGTAATTTCATGGTGATGCTCAGCATGTCTTTGAATTTCTAACTCCTTTTCTTTTAGCTTCTCTGTAATCTTCCTCCTGTCATCAATAACTAGTGTTCTTTTTGTTTTAGCTTGTCTAGCAAAACTCATCACATGAATCATTCTTACCATCTGGGTCTCTTGACCAATTTGCAGCATATTTATTTGTTTTGTCAGATGTTGATTAATCTCTTTTAGACTTGTGATGTTCTCTTCTGATGTATCTGATGCATTACTTGTATTTGATCCTAAAGATTCAAATAAATCTAGAATCTCTTCTTCTTGATAATATTTTTCATTGCTCCGAGTTACCATAACTTTTCTCTCAACCACCAGCTCTCTCATCTTGAATCTCGCTTCTTTATACTGTTCATAGAAAATTTGTATCTCAAGCTTTTTATTTTCAATATTCTTATCAAGTTTTTACTTCTCCATTGTATGATCTTTGCTCTTAAGCCTTTAAGCTTTCCAAGAAGAGACTTAGCTCTGATAACAATTTTTGGGATTAATGGGAAGTAGTACTGAGAGGGGAGGGGTGAATCAGTACCTCTAAAACTTTTAAATATTTGCACCTTTCATCATTAGTAATCATTCTTTAATGTATTACTGACCATTTTTGATGTTCTTCTTATGCATGTAACATTTATTAATAATCTTTAATTGATTGCAATATTCATAGAAACTTTCATGAAAATAATAAACACATAGCACAAGATATGATATCGCAGAAAGCTCCTATTAGGAAGTAAAAAATGTGGTGGGGATGGCACCCAAAACTTCACTATATACCTATTCTCTGCTCATCGGTAGCCTGTGTTTTGCTCTTGAAAACTGATTTGATCCTTTTCTATTCTTCTACATGAATTCTCTCATCTAATCCTTAGATGCTCTTAGTGGCTACAATCATCATCGAACAACATGTTCACAATAGATTGAGCATCTATTTATATATATTTTTGACCTATTCTATAATCATGCATTACAATGTTAACTCTTGATCCAAGGTCAACTTGACCTTGATCCTTTAGTTTGCATGTTTTAAAATAGTTAGACTGATTAAAATAATAATAATTACATTTATTCCTCTGCACATAATGGATTTAAAAAAATCAAGAAGCTAAATATACAACTTCAGTGTTTTATCTGACGTGGAAAGTCAGATCCACTTTTTGTGGGATGTAACTGACTGTTGGTTCTTGGTCATCGGGTTGAACTGAAAGTCTATCGATGTTCCTTTGTTGAACTAATCATTGAGTTCCTTTCATCTGTTGGGTTCCTCTCTTTGGTGTTTCATCGGGTTGCACTATTGTTACTTGTCAGGTTCATTTATCCTTTTTGTCATTGGATAACACTGAATAGTGTTTGTCAAGATGCTTTGTACTTGGTAGTATCGAGTAACCTTGGCGTTGTGTAGTGTTGTACCCTGTCTGTCGGTGTAGTGTAAATCGATGGTTTAGTTCATGTTTTTCCTTGTATATACTAATCAAAAAATATAATGCCTTCACTAATTAGGTAAGGTTTAGGGTTTAGGGTCTTAGGTCTAATTAGGTAGGGTTTAGGGTTTAAGTTTTAAGGTTTAAGGTATAGGGTCTTAGGTCTAATTACGTAGGGTTTAGGGTTTAGGGTTTAGGGTCTTAGGCCTAATTAGGTAGGGTTTAGGGTCTTAGGTCTACTTATGTCCTAATAGGTCTAATTAGGTCATCTTTATCAAATTAGGTATTGCAATATCATGCTTACATGTTTCATTAAGACAAGTCATAATCATCAACTTAAAATATGGAGAGAGAGAGATAAAGAGATATAGACATGTACCTTGTTTCTTATGATAATATCTTTCCCGAGATTCTTCACGCAGTCTTTGTTCAGTCTTTTCTGAATAATGTCATGTACTCTTATTTAGCCTTATTTTTTATTTCCCATTACAAGTTGCAAAATTGTCTTCCTTTTCCAAAATGTGAATTATTTTGAAACTTTCAAATTAATAAGATGATGAAAACATATATTTATTGATATGTAATCGTTCTAAACCCAAAACGAAACCTAATAGGCCAACATAGGTTTCTATCGAAAGTTATCTCTAACTTTCTATTGAAACTTCTAAATTTCAATCAAAAGTACTTTGGTAAATGGTAAAAAAATGCCAAATCATGAAACTAATTTCTATAGAAAGTAGTTTCTATCGAAACCCTCTGAATAGGGGCCATTTGCAGAGGCTAACATAAATCTGTAGTTTTCATGGCTTTGGGGCTCAAGCGCAGGGCTCAAATGGAAGAATAGGGAGACATCCTTTTTCATTGCACAAGTATTTTGAATGAGATTTCTAACTAATATAGATTTGACAAATTTTGAATTAATTAGGTCTATGTTTTTTGACGTGCATCAAATGTAGGTTTTTTTATCGAAAATGAACCTCCAAGTTTGACGTTCAATGAAAAAGAGTAGAAAAGAGAATTTTTTGTTTGAAAAATAATAGTGCCCTCCGGCTTTGAGCTTAATTTCTATCCAAATTTTTTTTATTTTTATAAACACACAACAAGTTATAATCTATGCAGTCAAGGTATGTCAAAATTACAGTTTACACTACTTCAAACATTCATAAAATATGCAATAATCATGATAATATCATCAAACCAATTGCATACCCTCCGTATGGATGTTACAAAACCAAATTCAAAATAAGCACATTAATATCTATTTTAGAAAAAAAGTTATGCTCTATGAAATCAATGTAACATTTTAAAATGACATTTTCAGCAACATAGTGGTTTTAGTGGGAGAAAAAAAACTATTAAAATCAATTCAAAAATGAAAATAAAAATATATATTTAGAATCTAGACAGAAAATCGTAAAAGACTCTAGTTTACTACATCTTCCGATTTCAAACGGTTTAACAACAATATGCATCCGAATATGAAATTTTCTTTCAAAATGTAGACTTCACTGTCCGTTTAGGCAAAAAAATGTAACCCACTATTGTGGGATCACCCACTTATAAGATGAATACTAGTTGCAAATGTAAAAGAGCTTGAAATCTTAGATTTCACATTGTAAACTCCCACTTCACATTTACAAAATGTGGTTTCATTTACTTGAGATTCATGGTATTGATTACAAAAGGAAAATGTAGATTGTTTAACCAATGATTAGAATTAGCAAACTCAAAGAACAAAGACAATAGGGAGGAATAAAAATAGTACATGTATTACCCCCATTTTACATCAAATATTTTCAAATGATACCCTACCATATCATTCATCCACTATAACAGGACCACAAAATACTAAACAATTACTAAATAAACATGCAAAAACATGTGATCAAATTATAAATTAAAAAACATCTAGCATATCCTTGTTCAATACAGTGAAAGCATAAAAAGTTGAATCAAAGTAATAATGGGATTTAATAAAGAAATAATACCATAAAAATATTTAGGGATTCCATTATTCAATGGAACCATCAAAGTCAGTAAAATATTTAAAGCATTATGCAACAAACTCCTCTCATACAAATATCATGATTCATAAGAACCCAACAAGATTCTAACCGTAGTACATCCACCTTGGAGAGTGTTAGAAAAAAATTCCAATAAAAGAAAGACTTCAAAATATTGAATAATGATCCCCCACATATGTCCATTGCGCAAAGAAGTAGCAAAAACAATAGAAATAGAACATTTTCTAGTTAACTGCAAAGTAGCACACCAATGTATAGCTGAAGATCCTGTATCCTACTCATATAATATTGGTGAGAATAGTTCCCATAAAAAATGGAGTACAACAAGGAGTAACATCAGAAATATAGAATCTAAGTTGAAATAATTAACATCATATGTGTAGTCTCAGAACTGTCCATTTTGAATTATTCATGAACACATGTATATATGATGCCAAGCCAAAAAGTAGGTGTTGGAGCAATGAAAAAATATGTACAAGCTGGGGTAGTATCTTCAAGAAGCCTGTAAGGATGGGCACAGTTCAACTGAAGTAGGTGTTCAAGCAATAAAAAAAAATAGTACAAGCTGGAGTAGTGAATTAATCATGTTGGTGATTTGGGAAGAGAGCAACAATGGGTGATCAGATATGGAGATCATGAATGTTCTTAAGAAGAAAAATGAATGCAAAACTAGGGACAAGAGACTAGAAAGGAACATTTCTTGGGAGACAATCTGTGAACTTTGAATGAATAAATTGTAGAACCATATTTTAAAAGTGACAAAGAGTCCCAGAAATCAGCCATTCAGGAAAAAATTGAAGTAGAAGCTTATCATTGCCAACTCAATTCTTTAAATAAAAAATTGCTTCCCATTCACGAGAATACCAATATTGATTGTCTTGAAAATTGGTTTGTTTTGTCATATGTAAAAATTAATAGTATAAATGTATGTGTGTGTTACCTGGAAAAGTTAGTACTAAATATTAAATTTATGGTGATCAATAAGAAAGACTTTTGGGACTGGAATCTGTAAATATGATTACAATTTATAACAATTTATTTGTATATCCTGCGAACTTACATATAGAATGGGAAACATAAGCACATAGTGCAGAGACAAAGAAGCTAATATTTACCTTGTTTGTGTATTCTTTGAAATCCTCTTCTGATTCAATTGAATACAAAATCATTTTGTGTTTTATATGGGTGGGAGATAGGACTGTTATCCATGGCAGATAAGAAGGTGATAATGATAATGGAGATGGCAGTGAAGAAGAAGCCAGTGAGAAAGGAGGAGACAATGAAGAGACAATTGGTGGTTGGGAAGGAGGAGACATTGAAGAAGTAGTTGGAAGGTGTTAAGAAGAGGGAGGAGGACTTAAAAAGGAAGTCGTCGATGGCCAGGAAGGTACAGGAGGCATTGAAGAAGCATCTGGAGGCAATTAAGAAGAGGAAGGAGAAGGAGGAAAAAAAGAAGCAGGTGACGGCCAGGAAGCAGGTGGAGGCAGTGAAGAAGTAGGTGGTGGTGAGGAAGGAGGAGGTAATGGTGAGGAAGCAAGAGGTGATGGTGAGGAAGAAGGAGGTAATGGTGAGGAAGAAGGAGGTGATAGTGAGGAAGGAGGAGATTGTGATGAATGAGATCAAAAACTAGTATTTAACCACATGGTGGTATCACAGTATAATAGTTTGATGAAGCTGACGGGTGGGTATACTATATCCCTTCCACCAAACAATCATCTTCTTAGTGTTGTTTGATCGGTGGAGTTGATTCAAAATTTCATATTTTATGGCTCATAGGCAGTAGTGAGTCTTTTCATGTCCACCATTGAGTTGGTTACTATGTCTAATAGTGGTGTTTATAATACACTCCAGATAGATGGTTGACAAATCCTCCAACAAATGGAATGTTGCATTGGGTTATATCTAATATGAAAAACACAAAATTTGGGCGGAGCAGCCATATGAGTACTATTGGATAAGTTTTGAAGAATTCAAAATGTACAGTTTAGATACTTTTCAATGGAACAACATAATTTATCAGTATAATTGGTCATCATCATATGGTACTCCTTGGTGTATTCCACTTATATTTTTGAATGCAACAGGGATAACCAAGTCAAGAGGTATATACATATAAAATGGAATAGAATAATCCCAATCAAAAATAATATAAAATCATGAGTCATAGATATATTACATTCTTTTCCATTACAACACATGCTTTGACTATAACGGTGATATGATGCGAAGCAAAAAAAAAGTAAGTTTTGGAGCAATCCACAAAGTTTCTACAAGGAGTAACAAATACCTCCATTTTTAAGTAAATTATGAATACAATCCATAATGCATGAAATAATAGTAAAAACTATATCATCATGAGTGCATGTATATATGATCATGAGAAAAAAAGTATGTATTCGAGCAATCAACAAAAAATGTACAAGATAGAGTAGTGAATTGATCATGTTGGTGATTTGGGAAGAGAGCAACAATGGGTGATCAAATATGGAGATCATGAATGTTCAAGAGTATGAAGATGTAGCTTAACATGAGGCTTGTTAGTATCATAGCGAATACTATGGTTTTCATATCTATTCTAATAACTATAGAAATCTAAGAAGAATTTAATAATGAAGATATAGGGATTGCCAAATAGAACTTAGAAATCTTGTAATGTGTATACCAAGATATAGAAGATGGGGAAGAACAAAATCCATTAAAAAATGGTGGTGTGAAAACACACCGTTAACTAAAAATAAACACAAGCCAATATCTTTCTCAAGCTTCCCATATCATGCACATAACATATCGTCGAGAAAATTAAAGTTCCCATAATAAATGGAGTACAAAAAGGAGTGTGCAACATAAAATTACAAATGTGCAAGTTCTGATTTTTTTCATTTTTTGCTTGGTATTTGGCTTTGAAATTTTGATTTTTTCTCTGTTTTTGGTTTTTTTGTAGTTCTCAGATGTTTTTGGCAAAGTGAAAATGCATAAACACACACACGCAAGACAAAAATGATCTAATCTTAATCAGTATGAATGCATAGACGCACTTAAAAATCTTAAGGCTGGCAAGGATGATATCTAATGAATCCCCACTTGGATAATAAAATCTAGCCACACAATTCAAAGTGAATAGCCTAGGAACTTGGAGGCACAGGCTCCTCCTTACAACACACTCACTTCTTTGTCACACCAAGTTCCAAATTCAATGGGTCATTACTTCCCAAAGAATCACTATCTCTACTATGAACCGTAAGTAATGTGGGGTGTCTTCACAGGTTGGGCTACCCGTTGAACTAGTAAATAGAAGGATTTTTGGCCACTAAAAAAAAGCTTGTAGTAAGGAAATCCATTCAGGTGGTTGTGATCAAGTCATTTTCCCAATTAAGGGGGCTCTCCCAATCCTTTCAAAGCAAGGTTTTCACCTTAACAATGTAGGGATTTTAACGCACCATAAGGGTACTAGAGGAGATTTTGGTTGCCACAACAAATTCACACCTGTCTACTGTGAGACTAGTCACAATGGTATTTTTTTGTATACCGGTTTGGATGGGCTTGAATTTAGCCTATTACCGGTTGGGTCATTTCTTGGGGTGAGTACCTATTTTCCCAGCAAAGACCGCCCTCTAAAGATTATAACAGTTTCTCTTACACCCAAGGTCCACAAATGGCGAGGGGAGAGGATACATTGTTATAATCTGAGATTACAATTAAGCTATAAAGAAAGACACAATATAAAGTTGCTAAACTAAGAAGATACACAAAATTGAAAAGCATGTCGTATTTTAAATCCCAAACGAAGGTTATGGTTTATTTTGCAAACCCCTTAGGAACCTGCAAGAAAACTGTTAATAAATTTAAATTTGGGGTATTCAGATTAACGACCTGCAAAACAGCTTGAAAGCTACCAGAACAAATAGAAACATGTTAAGAGGATTAGCTAAAAACAAATTTTATAACTGGAAATGACGAATGCGCAGCAGAAATGGATGGATGTGTGGAAAGAATGGATGGATGCACAGGATTAAAGGATGGATGCATGGAATTAATGGATGGATGCGCCGGATTAAGGGATGGATGCACATAATTAATGAATGAATGCATAGGATTAAGGGATGGATGCACGGGATTAGGGGATGGATGTGCGGAATTAATGAATGGATGCGCGAGATTAAGGGATGGATGCGCGAAATTAAGGGATGGATGCGCGAGATTAAAGGATGGACGCAGGGAATTAATAGAAACGTAACAGAAATGGATGAACATGTAGGTATCAGGCATGAATGCGTGAAAAATCCTATAGAATCCTTCACACGGAAAAACTAAAAGAAAAATGTCAATTTTGTGGGGTTAGGCCCCACGGTGGGCGCCAAAAATGTTTGTAAAATAGATGTCAACTATGATAAACAAAATACCACTATCAATAAGCCAGTAAATCTATCTAAATGCAACCCAATGAAAAATACAAATATCAAATGAAGTAAAAGAAAAAACTTCAACTTCACCTACTCTTTGCAGCTTGTTTCCATTGTCCTCCTAGCTTTGATTTCTTTATGTTTGAGCTCTCAGAATTCCAATGAAGCTCCTTAGCCAAGATGTCACCAAAGTGTGGAGATTTGAGTGAATGTAATGCAAAAATGCAACTAAATGGATGATGCAATGGTGTGGAGATGCTTGAATATGATTTCTTGAATGCTTGATCACTTGATTGCTTGATTTCCTATTCACAAAAGTGGAAGGAGGCTCCTTTTATAGGCTTTTGGAGGACCTAAGCCTAGGTGGCACGATCCTAGGGTGGAGATTGAAAGGTGGAAGACCCTAGGGTTACTATTGACTTGGTTGAAGGGGTTGAGAGAAAGGGGGATATAGTTGGAATGTGAGAGGAAGAATAGGGAGGATATTCCTCCTACATTAACATAGAGGAGAAGAAGATGGAAGGGAAATACACATGTCAAGTCTCACAAAGACCATGGAGAGGAAAGAGGAAGGACTTATTCCTCATGAGGACTCTTGGTACAAGTGTCTCATGAGTCACTTTAAACTCTTAGAGGTGGCTTGAGAAGCTCCTTAAGAATAGGGATTTCTTCTTGACTTGGTGTAGAAGAAGACATGTGGTCATGAGACCAAGTCTTATAAGGCCACATAGCCCTTAAGAATATGACATGTGTGGGTGAGGATAATGATTAATTATTAATTAATAATAATTAATT
>MU225633.1:0-12757 GCA_018584345.1 Thuja plicata | reverse complement strand
AATATCAATTCAAGTTAATTGATAAAATCAGCCAAGAAGTGGCATTGAACAAGGTCAAGCTCTCAGAACTCAGTAATGCATTGGAGCCAATGATTGCTGAAGCAATCACCTTAGTTCAGAAAATGTGCACACTAGAGAAATATGAGAAAGAAAATAGTGACAAACTTGCAGAAATTGACTCCCATGTCACAAAAAGTGCACAAAGCCTAACCTCACAAGCCAACAGCATAAAGGCACATCATGACACGGTCATTGAGGAAAATGGGCTAAGGCAAGAAATATGGGATGCTGAGACATAATTTAGAGGTGAGATCACAGAACTTCAAGCACACATTCTACCAAATCTTACAATTCTGCAGCAACATATTTCTGAAGCAAGAAATCTGATAGCAACCCCGGAGATGTCTGTAGTAGACAACATCTATGATATCCATGTTAGGATTTCACTAGGGCACATGGCTCTAGAAATGCTGAAAGAAAAATGGGAGAAAATGATGGAGGAAGTCAAGTCCTCACATTCCCACCTTTTTGAAAAGTTGTAAGTACCTTTTCCTTTAGAATAAAAAAAGGAGGAAAGGCGATGTATATAGTTATGTACATTATATATATTAGATTGAAAAAGAGGAAAAGAAAAATAATTCACATATCATGTTTTTGATACTAATGTCAAACGGGGAAATTGCTGACATTATTTTTACATTAGTATACTCAGTGAAAAACAAAGACAAAAAGCATACCGGCAGACAACATGCATTATCGGCGAACCACAAGCAGTACCAGTGAAATGCAAGCATACCTGACAGAACAAAGATTTTGAGAAAAATGCCATGTATAAAAGTGACAAGCATCACCGGCGACCACAAGCCTCACCGGAAACCAAAAGGATTACCGGTGACACAGTTTTCAGAACTAACCCGACAGAAAAAGAAAAGGCATACCCGACAACAAGTTGAAGAAAGGCCGACGATCTAGAAAACCGACCATTAGAACCGACAGATAGATCAAGAACCCACAAATTGTGGATATGATTTAAAACAAAATAAAAATCTATAAATAGAATTACATTGCTTTATTTGTTGGAATTATATTGAGATGATGTACTGAGAGAGGAGGGGTGAATCAGTACCTCTAAAACTTTTCTTGGTTAGCCCATTAATCCTTGGTCATCATTTTGTATTTAATCTTATCTAACTCTTCATCTTTCTTTATGCTTATGAAATCATATTATACATTCTTTTGAATAGAAACATTCATGAAAATAGATAACATATGACACAAGATATGATATCGCAGAAAACTCCTGTTAAGGAAGTAAAAACTACGGTGGGGATTGTTACCCACAAGACTTCACTATCTGCAGATAAGAAGGGGTCGGTTAAGGCTTACAATTGGTCACTTATGATGACCTACCCTGTTAGGAGTATTACAGTGGATACCTATTAATATCTACTTCGTTTGAAGCTTTAGCAACACTATTAAGTGTGCACTTTATTAAGAGATTTGGAAAGAACAGTTAAGTTCACCTTCTACAAAAGGATTTTAGATGTGATGTACTTGTTAGAATGCAACTGCATAATTCTTTGATCTAATCATATTTGCAATCTTCAATTGCTGATAACAGATCCTATAAAGCTTCATACATACTAGTAATCATCCTTTCTTGATTGATTAATACCTTTGTCTGCTCGTCGGTAGCATCTGTGTGTTCTTGATAACTGATGTACTCTCTTTTTGATCTTTGCATGAATTCTGCCTTCTTCTCCTGAGATGCTCTTTTTGGCTATCATTCATAAAGAATTCATGTACTCACAATAGAGCATGAACATCTATTTATACTATTTTAGGTTCAATTCTTGATTCATGCATCGCAAGTTAACTCTAGATCCAAGGTTTACAATTTGACCTTGATCTTTAGTTAGATAAGCTTTAGATCCGTTAGGATGCTTTAAAGAATTTACATAAAGCTTGCATGACCATCTAAAATGATTTAAAACAAAATAAAAATCTATAAATAGAATTACATTGCTTTATTCATCGTGTAAAAATCAGATCCACTATTTACGGGTTCTTGATCTGTCTGTCGGTTCTGATGGTCAGTTTTCTAGATCGTCGGTGTTCCTTTCTTGAACTTGTCGTCGGGTATGCCTTTTCTTTTTTTGTCAGGTTAGTTCTGAAAACTGTGTCACCGGTAATGCTTGTGGTTTCCGATGAGGCTTGTGGCTGCTGGTGATGCTTGTCACTTTTATACTTAGCATTTTTCTCAAAATCTTTGTTCTGTCGGGTATGCTTGCATTTCACCGGTACTACTTGTGGTTTGCTGGTAATGCATGTTGTCTGCCGGTAATTCTTTCTGTCTTTGTTTTTCACTAATTATACTAATGGAAAAATAATGTCATCAGCATGAGCATAACTGCATGGTTATAGAGCTTTTTTCCTCACTCTCTGATGCTGAATTTGAAGATGTCAAGGATTGAAAAACTACAAAGAAGATGTGGGACAAATTGAAGCTTGTACATGGAGGTGATACAAATGTTCTGAGAGCCAAGGCAGAAAGCCTTAGAGGAAAGTTTGATGATCTTAGAACAAAAGAAGGAGAAAATATCACACAGTACAACACATGGATAAAATAAGTAGTCAATGCTATGCGAGGTGTTGGAGGTACACTTAAAGAGGAGACAGTGGTAAGTAAAATCTTAAGAACCTTATTGCCTATATATGCTATTAGAGTTTCTTCCATTCAAGAAATGAGAGTAGTAGCAAACAATACAGTTACTCTTGATAGTTTAATTGGTAGACTGATTTCATTTGAGATGAATAACTTTGACAATAGTGTCTTACCAAACTTAGAGTCTGCATTTAAGTCTTCTATGAAAATAAGAAAATCAAGTCATAGACACTCATCTAGAAGAGACAATGAAAGTAAAAGTGAAGAAGAATATCTAGATGAAATAGAAGCACTTATGGCTAGAAGAATGTAGAGAGGCAAAGGTAAATACAAAGGCAAGTTACCACTTGTATGCTTTAATTGTAAAGAGATTGGACACTTTGCTGTAAGATGTCCTAACAGAAGAAAAAATGACAAAAGTAATGACAGATCTTTTGAGAAGAAATCTGACAGAGGTGATAACAGAGATTACAGAGGTTACTGACAATCAGAAAGAAGAGATACCTGAGACTACAAGGACAAAGGCAAGAGGGCTAGCTACCTAGCTTCTTGCAAAGATGAAGATACTGACACCGAACCCGATGAAGCCATCGAGATGGTATTTGTAGCTGTGAAGGATGATTGAGATGAAGATGAAAGGTATGTAGAAACTGCACTCATATCTAAGGTTAGCAAGAATGACATCTGGATTATAGATAGTGGCTACACTCACCACATGACTGGTGACAAAGAAAATTTTAACACTTTTGAGTATTATAATGGTGGTATAGTAAGATTGGGTAATGATACACCTTGTCCAGTTGAAGGTAAAAGAGTAATAATGTTGAATAAAATGATTAAATGTGAAAATGCTTATTGGGTAAAAGGATTGAATTATAATTTTTTGAGTGTTTCTCAGCTGAATAATTCAGGTCAGAGTTGCATTTGAGAACAAGAAGGCAAAGATATTCAATGAATCAGGAAAATTGATTGGTACCGGTGAATAGACTAAAGGTAAATTATTCTATCTAAATGATACTAACACCACTTTCTTAATGACTAGAAATGAAGACATATGGTTGTGGCACAAAATATTGTTTCATGTGAATTTTGACAACATGATAAAAATAAGCAAAAGGAGAAGTGTAAGAGGCTTACCGATGATGACAAAGCCAGACAACATCATGTGCAAAAATTGTCAAAAAGGTAAAATGACAAAGTCAAGTTTCAAAAGTAAAACCTATACATCTGATGATATTCTAGAATTAGTCCATACTGATTTATGTGGACCTATGAGGAAAAAGAGTTATTATGGAGATAGATATTTTATTCTCTTTGTTGATGATCACTCTAGAATGATGACAGTTATATTTCTAAAAGATAAATCTGATGCATTCAAGATGTTTAAATGGTATAAGGCTATGGTAGAAAAACAAAGTGGTAAGGATTTGAAATTTTTGAGATCAGATAGAGGAGGAGATTTTATATCAGATGAATTTACTAATTTCTGTAATGAGCATGGTATAAAAAGATAGGTTTCTACACTAGGAACACCACAACAAAATGGGATTTCTGAGAGAAGGAACATATCAATAGTTGATTGTGCAAGAACACTGATGATAGAGAAAGGCATCACCCAAATCTTCTAGAGGGAAGCTGTCAGCACTGCTGTCTATACACTTAACAGAGTACAATTAAAGGACACAAAGAAGACACCTTATGAGCTATGGTATGGTAAAACACCCAATGTAAGTTACTTCACAATATTTGGTAGTCAATGTTATGTCTTAAAGGATGATAGAAATGGAAATCTTGATGCCAAAAGTGATGAAGGTATTTTTCTGGGGTATTCTACCAAAAGCAAAGCTTTTAAATGTCTCATCAAGGCCTCTAACAAAATAGTTGAAAGTGAAAATGTAAAGATTGATGAATTTGCAAAACAAAATGAGTTGGAAAGCACAAAGAACTAGAGGACTACAACAAGTTTGTATATTGTGAAGAACCCAACACTCTACTTGAATAACAGTGCTTAATTCTAGAACAACATAATGTTGCAACCGACGGTCAGACTATTGTTACCAACGGTCAGGAAAATGATCAAGATAATGTGCAAGGAAATGAAGAATAGACTAAAGATCAAAATGATGATCAAGCTGATACACAAAGAGCTATACCTGTACTTGCAAGATATGTAAGAAGGAACCATCTAGAGATCTAGATCATAGGAGATAAGAAATCCGGTACAAGAACAAGAAGTAAGTCTTTAACCTCAAATTGTTTAATTTATGAGTTTGAGCCAAAATTTGTCAATGGTGCACTAGATAATGAGGAATGGATAAGTGCTATGAATGATGAGATTGAGCAGATTGAGAAGAAAAAAACATGGTCACTTGTGCCAAGACTAGATGACGAGAATGTCATCAGTGCAAAATGGATATTCAGGAATAAGCTGAACAAGAATGGAGAAGTCACAAGGAAAAAAGAAAGACTAGTATGCAAGGGGTATGCACAAGAGGAAGGTATAGACTATGGAGAAAACTTTGCACCCATTGCTAGGCTAGAAGGAGTAAGAATACTACTTGCTTGTGTTGCATATAAAGGATTCAAAGTATATCAAATGGATGTCAAGTCAGCATTCCTAAATGGAATACTTGAAGAAGAGGTATACATTGAACAACCAGAAGAGTTTGTCGATCCAAACAAGAGAAAAATGGTATGTAGACTTCACAAAGCCTTGTATGGATTGAAACAAGCTCCCAGAGCCTGGTATGAATGACTTCATTCCTATCTAATAAGTATTGGATTTATAAGGACTAGTGTAAATAGTAATCTTTAATTGAAAGAAGATATTGATGCTAACACTTTGATTGCTAAAATATTTGTTGATGACATCATATTTGGAGGCAATGATATGCTATGCAAATAATTTGTTGATGAGATGAGAAAATAGTTTGATATGTCTATGTTTGGAGAGATCAAGTTCTTTCTTGGTCTATAGATCACTCAACAAAGTGAAGCTATTTTCATTACATAGTCCAAATACATCAAAGAGGTCCTGAAAATATTCAAGATGGAAGATTCCAAACCAGTTGGAACACCGATGGCTACTAGATGTAAGTTGAAAAAGGAAGACAAGAAAACATAGGTAAATCAGACTTTGTACAGATCAATGATTGGAAAACTCATGTATGTTGTACACACTAGACCAGATATTGCACACATAGTAGGAATTGTTGAAAGATTTTTTGCTAATCCCAGGGAATCACATATGACTGCTGTGAAAATAATTTTAAGATATCTGAAGAATACTGAGGAATTTGGCTTATGGTATAGAAGAGAAGGAAAATTTGAACTTAAGGTGTTTATTGACACTGATTGGGTTGGAAATCTTGATGACCAGAAGAGCACAACTAGAGGAGAATTATTTATGGGTGATAGAATTGTCACATGGATTACCAAGAAGTAGGGATGCATCTCTCAATCTACTGCAGAAGTAGAATATGTTGCTACTGCTACAAATTGCTCAAACATTTTATGGATCAAACAGTTGCTGGAAGGTATGCATATGAAGATCTCAGAAGTAGTGATTATCTATTGTGATAACACCAGTGCAATAAACATTTCCAAGAATCTAGTCTTGCATTCCAAGAATAAACACATTGCAATCAAGTATCATTATTTAAGAGAACAAGTTCAAGAAAAAGAGGTGATACTTGAGTATGTGCAATCAAAAGAACAATTAGCTGATATCTTCACCAAGCCACTGCCCAAGGATATGTTTGAGTACTTGAGAAAGAGACTAGGGGTCAAACCCTTTTCTATCAGTCAGTAAAAGACTGAAGGCTGCATCAGCCTACATATTATTAGAATATCATTCATGTTGATGCAAGTGAAAAGATGAAATTCAAAGATACATCTATACACACAGAGGTATATATCAGAACCGAGCACCAGAACATATTAATGTATTGTTGATGGATAAGGGAAATTCAAGGAATATATTATGGATGGAGAGAAAAGATTGTTTGACATGAATGTCAGATATTTGTAAAATATTTGTTTGGTATTGTTGTCAAAGGGAGAGAGATTATCCATATTATCACATTCTTATGAGAAAGATTATCCATTATCAGATTACTCCAACAGGGAGAGATTATATCCTTAGGGAGAGAAAATTGTATGAAATTTTATACAAAGGGAGAGTTGCTGAAAAGAAAAAAAGACATCATAAAAGAGAGAATAGGCAAAGGAGAGAAATTGACACAAGAAAAGGACTCAACACATCAGAAGACTAAAAATATGCAAGAATCAAATCTAAGCTAAAACAGAGCTTACCGGTGATCAGACATTTATCGGTATACAGAACAAAATGATTGGTAGTTTGATGAATCTCAATTGCTGTATTTCATATTGTATTAGAAATAGTATAGTGTGATAATATATTATGTTGCCATCAATGCTAGAGGGAGAGATTGATGACATGTAACTGATTGAATGTTTGATAAATGTTAAGTTGAATATAATGCAAGACATTAAATCAGTTAATGGTTTATATTGTCATTGATGTCAACTTGATATTATCTGTACGGTCATGTACATAGGTCCAAAGACTTCAGAGAATCAATGGAACAAAGGTTATGCTTTTAGAAATGCATAAATGTCAAGTATTCACCAAGTGACAGACAACACTGATGGAGTGCACACCATCAGTAAATGAAAAGAAGAAAAGTCGCAGTGATACCCGACGAACAGAAGATAGTGTTGCCCAATGAAGCAAAACCACAGGATGCCCGACGAGATGAAAATAGAGTTTCCCAGTGAGTAAAATCCAATGATTCCTGATGGATGGAGATCTCAAAGTTGATTGGAGTCACACCGATGGAACTGGCAGTTGTAACCGACGACTAACTACAGAGTTGACTGATAGAATAGAGAGTTTAGAAAATGACAAAATATCTAGCTGGTAAGAGCTAAAGATAAGACTTAACTGGTTGTTTTCTTTGTTTTATTCGACTAGAGTTAAGTAATTTATTTAAAGCTGATTTATACAGTTGGCATGAAGATAACTACGAGATAAATCAGGAGTTATTCTTTAAATCAAATTAGTTGGATTGTTTTTCATGCCAAGAATCAAGAATCAAGAAATGATGAATATCATGTCTATATAAGAGACAAGCTTAATTCATTTTCGTATGCATGGGGAAGGGGAGTGAATAGAAAGAGGATGCTGAAGAGAAATTGATGAAGAATAACTTCATACAGTCCTGATCAATCAAGCTAAGGGAGAGCTAAATAATTCTACAGACACCGAAGAATAGTGAAGTACATCATCACAGAGTAGAAAGTGTGGAGCACAAAGAATTGAATTGATACATTGATCAGAGAGGTAATGTACTTAAATAGATATGAAAATATGCAATTCAAAGTTGCATTAGAAATAGGTCATAGTGTTTTAGTTTAACCACTGAAGCATCAAGTCTCTTAACAGAGAAGGACTTAACCGTGTTCTATATATTGAGGTACATCCCAAGGAGTGCCAAAAAGGTTGATTCATGAAAGTAGCATTGGACTTTCCCGATACCTATTGATAGTCTAATAAGGAGGCTAATTCAAGGATGGTAGCAATAGATTCCTGATACTAAGTGACAACCTCTATGTATAAAATCCTCTAACAAGGTCACACCTAACAGTGTGTTTGTAACCTTTAACAGGGTTGGCTCCTAACAGGGCTCACTTCAGAAGAGTGAAAATTTGTGGTACTGGTCCCAGTGGTTTTTTCCCTTAACAAGGTTTCCACATTAAAATCCATGTGTTATGTGTGTATGGTTTATTACTTTACTATTTTACATTTCACATATGCATTTCTGAGTTGATCGGTATACTCTACTTATTTACCAAGTTTTGGTAAATAGTTTTACTGCTTATCGGTAATCAAGGAGAATAAGGACAGACAAGGAAAACTGACAGACAGTTAATCATTATAAGTATTTCATGGTATGAATCTTGTAGGGACTTAATAATCTGAGGTTTATTTGATTGGTGGTAAATAGTTGAAGGATAAATTTTGAGGCCACTAATTCACCCCCCTCTCAGTTTAACTAACAAAAATCTGTACAAGCAACTTGAGTAGTATTTTCAAAAACTACTCCAACTTGTAGTTTATTTAAATTGCTACAAAAATTTAAGCCTCTCTATATAAAATACACAAAATTTGTTTCTAAACTGATATAGTAGTTTCAATAACTATGTCTTCTGTTTATATGGAAGCAAAATTACCTATTTTCTTAGTATCACAACAGTTTGGCTCTATACTATATGAAATAATAGTAAAACCTAATATGAAAAACATAAAATGTTGGGTAGAGAATCCATATGAGTACTATTGGAAGAGTTTTGAAGAATTCAAAATGTACATTTCTGACACTTTGCAATAGAACAACATATTTATCAGTATAATTTTTCATCATCATGTCGAACTCCTTGGTGTATTCAACTTATATTTTTTGAATACAACAGGGCTAACCAAGTCAAGAGGTATAGACATATAAAATGGAATAGAATAATGCAAATCACAAACAATATACAATCATCACCTATAATCAACATGAGTAACAACAATATCCATTTTTAAGTAAATCATGAATGCAATCTATAATGCATGAAATAAAAATAAAAACAATATCATCATGATTGCATGTATATATGATGCCAATAAAAAAAGTAGTTGTTCGAGTGATCTAAAAAAGTTGTAGAAGCTGGAGTAGTGAGTTAATCATGAATGGTGATTTTGGAAGAGAGAAGAAATATATACTAGAGAATATATAGTAGAGTAGCCATATGTGAAGAAGAGAAGCCATATGTGAACTAGAGAAGCCATATATAGTAGAGCATCCATACATGAATAATCAAGACACATGATTTGAGTTTCAACATTGGAATGCTATATGTAAATTTGGTAAAAAAAACAACAACACACCAATATCAACTCTATGTAGCAAGTATCTTGGCTAACCTTGCCAATGTTTAACTAACAAGACTTAAACTAAAATAAATGAAACTAGAGATCTCCAAATTTCATTACAATGCACTCCACTCTCTCCTCTTCATTCATTCTCAAGAACCCTTTGGCTCTTTTAGTTTCAACCATAAAGGTGTCATATACCTTCAACATAGTGCCTCAAATGAAATCACAAATGCCTTTGAGGGCCTCATACACACTATCTAAGACAACATCTAAGTCAGATTTATCCACTTTGATAACATGAGGCAAACAAAGGTCCTCTTGCATTTTTTTATAGTTTCACAAATCAAATCCAATGAACCAGCCATGCTTTCCTTCTTCCTCTTTCCCCTCCTTGGTGATGGTGTTGAAGGGTTTGGCCTACCACTTGCACTAGATTGATTGGAATGATAGAATTCATCATCTAAATTAGTTGTAGTCTCAAGAGGTGTACCAATAGGGATTTCCTCATCACAATCCATGTCGAGGCCCTCATCCATATTGTTCCCTTCTTCTGTCTCTTGATCCATTATAGCTGTGATATCTTCAGCTATGCCATTACCCAAAATTAAATCTAGGTCATCGTAGTACTAGAAGGGTTGTCTCTTATACACTTTGGCATTTTTGAATTCTTTTCTCTGCATGTTTCCATAATGAATGAGTTAGATATCTATCTTTAAATACTAACTTAATAAGAAGGAAATATTTCTTATATCAACAGATTCAAAAGAGCATGTTACCTTCAAAATCTCATCCCACACCCTCTCGTCAGCATCCACACATTGAGTAATCGCATTCCATGCAAAACCACTCATACTCCTCAACTCTCTCATAACTCTAAAACCTTTTTTCCATCCTTTCAGATTGTTATTGAAATTTTCCTTTAACAGATTGAGGTTCATCTCAGCATTGAACCTCATTTGAATGGCGGTCCATGCTTCTTTTTTGAATCCCCCTTTGGCTTTCCTTCCTAGATGAAATTTATTGTAGAGAAAGTCTATCAAATTTTGTTCCATTTCTCTTATCCACATAACCTTCTTGGAGGAAGAAGTTTCCTGTCTTACTTGAACCTCATCCTTCATGCTCATCACAAGTTGTGTGAAGGACATCACCTACACAACCTATTAAATGCAATTATCAGCTACATGCAAATGAGGATGGATATTAAAGAAACACTCATACAACACTCATACACTCATACTGCCAAACAATAAGTATTAGATGTCTTTATTATCCATCCTCATTTGCATGTAGCTAATGTATGCATGTATAGAAGATGACAGGGGCACTTTGAATGTAGCCATCAATTTGGCAAGTTATGTTCTAGTTATCTTCTATATATGCTCTATTCTATATATTCTCGTACAATTATGTTCTAGTATATATATGTTTTACTATAAAGTTATATTCATACAGTTCTACTATATATACTCAAGTATATAGTTATGTTCATACAGTTCTACTATATATGCTCTAGTATATATGCTATGTATATATGTTCTAGTATATATGGTCATTATATATCCTTCGGTATACATACTTTATATATATATATATGTGATAATGTCTCCTTGTTGAGAGTAAAGTACATATAAACCAATCATTATTATTAATCATATTGATTATGATCAGCAATATGTAGTAATGGCTGGCCACCACTACAATAATTTACAAATAAGATGTTAGAATCTATACTCACTATATATTCTGAGTACACACACACACACACACACAGAGCATATAGATAGTAAGTTTTTTATAATGGCTGGCCAACACTACAATAATTTATAATCAATTGTATACATCTATGCCTTTAAACTCAAAATGAGCCTATACATCTTCCACTTGAAAGTGTGGAATTGGAATTACATCTCCAAATTCTAATTTTTTCAACCCCCATTTTGAAACAATGTCGAGTACCCGTGCAAACAATTTGATCAAAATATTTTCTATGTACATATAAACTAGTAAAAATGTTGTAGTATATATGGTCACTATACATCCTCCAATATACATATGCTGTAGTATATATGGTCACTATACATCCTCTAGTATACATATGTTGTAGTATATATGGTCACTATATATCCTCTAGTATACATATGTTTTAGTATATATGGTCACTATATATCCTCCAGTATACATGCTCTATATATATAGGGCCACTATATATCCTCCAATATACATGCTCTATGTTTAATGAATGTGATAAAGACTCCTTGCTGAGTGTAATATACATATTAACCAATCATTATTATTAATCATGCTGCTTATGACCAACACTATGTAGTCTTGTTATGTATATTCTTATTTGATCATACAAGGGAAGCTATAAAAATTAACAAGAATTCATAAATACAACTGAAACCCCCATTTTGAAACCATGTCGAGTACGCGTGCAAATAATTTGATCAACATATTTTCGCTATATATGGGTAAGTGCACAAAGATGGGGGACCAAAAAGGGGGTATAAGATGCCACTTTTTTTCTGAAATTAAAAAACTCTAAACTTCAAGGAGAAATTGAGGATACTTACACTCAAAATTTTAAAATGTGACAAAAACAAGAGTTGTTCTACTCCAAATCTAGTTTCTAAACTACTAATTTTTTTAGAAATGGTGGAGATTAAGGCCCTCAAAAAGGGGGAGCACAAAAAGTGGCCCTGTTTTTTGTGAAAAAATACAACATAGTGTCTGATGTGCTCCCCCTAAAATGTTAGCTTTAAAAAATAAAAAATTAATCGCTCCAATGAGAAATTAGCTAACACCACCTAGTTTATACCAGATTTTTCTGCTAATTTTTTCATGAAAGTGTGATTTTTTGCCATTTTCCGAAGTGGACACATCCTGAAAATGTGAAATTTCTGTGTGCTCCCCCTAGAAATCATTAAAAACTAATTTAAAATCAATTTTTTTTTTTAAAGTGTGTAGAATGGAGTGTAGTGTGTAGAATGGAGTCTACTCAATTATGTTGTATCTACAAAAGTTTGCAAACAAAATAGGCTTATTCTCAGAAGCTGGTGGGAAAAATCATATCAAAAGGGTAAACTAATTGAGGTGGGGGATGTGAAGGATCTAACAGTAGAAAGACTTGATGAAATGATTAACTCAAT
>MU225632.1:1464253-1476149 GCA_018584345.1 Thuja plicata | reverse complement strand
CAATACACCATTTCTTGTCAAGCAGAGATAAGTCGGTATTTCATTTATTGTGCAATAGTTTCTCATTATTTCTTTACAATCAAGTCCTTCAGATAAATCAATTTGAAATTCCTTAAAGTGATAGTTTCGATTTGCGTATATTTAAATTTAAGTTTATATTCTGTATATTCAATTGTTTCTTTCACATTTTCACATGGTTAAAATTTTATTGATTAAAGTATTGATCAATTAGTCCGTCATTTGAGGAATAGTATTAAATTGAAGTATTTTTTAAACTTTTAGTTATATGTGCATCTCATAACACCTTTACGGTGATAAGCTTTTGTTTTCAAAGCTATCTCTGATGTTGAATGTAGGATTGAAGATATATCGACTCTGTTGCCCATTATTGAATTAAAGCATTGGTCCCTCTCATTAATTGAGTTTGGTATAAGGTTTCATTGTTTAAATTTTTGAATTACTCTTTTTTTTCATCTAATCCAGTTCACATCTCAATCATATCAAGCAATATTAAATACATTATATTTCAATAACACATATATTTTCAGTTTTGTGATCTTATTAACACATTGAGAAATAGGAGTTGAAGTTATCAGTTATCCACTATAGGAAACCTCTAGAAGACTTTGAAGACAAGTTTTAAAGTGCAGGCCCACCAGCCTTAGTTTAGTGGAATTACAATTGTAGGAGGTTGTTGAAACCTCATTCATTGGCAAATAGATTGTATCTATCTTCATTAGATAAGTGAAATCTGTAAGAAGTCCAATCTGTCGATTTGAGCACCAACAGAGGTGGCGTTGGGTTACATCTCCAGCCTCTGTAAATTGGGCCACAAAAGATGCCTAGGTGAGGATACTAAAACCCAGGAAAAAAAGAACCCATCATATAGTGGCGGTGGCATCATGGTCCAAGGAGGAAAAGGGCATCGCATATCCCCAGTCATTGGGAAAGGATGTGTCAATAGCTCAAGCAATTGCATTGTAATTCTTGTCCATGAGAAATATCAATTCCAAAGCCTGTACTGAGTGGGGGAAGCCAGTTGCTTGAGTAATTCTAGACACTGCTAAGTTAACTAATATAGGGTTTTTATCCCGTCGTTGTTGGTAGATAGCCTAGATAAGGTCTTTCAGTTGGGTCCGGGTGTTGAAATCTATATCTATTATCTCTTTGTGTGATGTTTCAATTTAGGACCCCATAACCATCTCGTCTTTCCTATATTTGAGAACTAATGGGAGCTTCTCCAATGCCTTCTTTGTGTTTGACTTCTTGGTAGGAACAATTGACAAGCTTGAGAGCTCGGTACTTCTGGGAGGTGATCTAGCTGCAACCATTTACTTTTCTTTTAGATCGGGACCTACAAGACTAGACAACCATCAATAAATCCTATATTAAATCCTTTAAGAAAACTCTGAACTCCAAAACTTTGAGAATTCTCAAACTTGTTACCTAAAAGGGACACATTAGCCATTATTAAAGCTACCAAGTAGATTGTATCTATTGAAAACAAGCAATAAAACATATACAACTTGGGCACAAAGGTTCTATAATGTGGAGATGCAAGTGGGTGAGTTAATGTGACACTCTCACTAAATGACCTAACACCTCTGTACGTAACACGTATACATCCACTAGGGTCAAGTTATGATAATTGATTGACAGTTGGTATGGCATGAATGGCATTGAAATCCACTTGGGATGGATTTTGAATGCTTTCCTATTGGAATTAGTCACACCATTAAGTCAGACATGACCAAGGAGAGATAAAAATAGAAGTGAGTCATTGAGCCAGCGAGCTTGACTCTGCGATTATCCTAGTTACATGATTTGACCAAAAACCTACGTTGGTGGAGATGACATGGGATCAACACGAATAGAAGTTCATGAAATTTTATTAGGAAAGTGTGGCTGTGAGACCTCACAAATAATTTTAGAGAAGACACCTTTGAGACTCTACTTATAGGAACTTTATGTTGCGAGCCACACATGAATTTGCAAGGTTTTTGCAATGCACCTAGAGCAAGAATTGATAACTACCATATCTACAAGTATATAAGGAAAACATGAAGATACTAGTGGCCATATCTACACACTTGCAAAGTAGCTCATGGAATGCACAAAATTTACAGATCTCTACAAAATTTATACCACAAAACACTAAACTTTACAAAATTCACAAGAAGGACACCAACTTACAACAATGTACATAATTTATAGAGAAAAAAAAATTTATAGACATGCACACTAGAGCTACAAATGACCCCAATCAGCCAACAACACCAGCCATGAGGGGTTGTTCCAAAGGAGAAGGGGCCAACACCTAAACCGAGGGAGGGAGGGACATGCCCAGCAAAAGGGGGAAGGCTTTGGATGATGTAGAAAGAAAACCATAAGAGAGCGAAACAAAAGAAACATGAAGACCAAAACAAAAGAAAAAGAAAAACCAAAGGACCAAAGAAATTCTACCTAAAAATGTGGAATGCTAGAAAGGGAAGCCTGAGCATTGTTCACTTTATCACCACTCATAGCTAAGGCCTTGAACACACATTGTTTGCACAATTTCATGGTCTGGGAATTCATTAGCTTGGAAGCGCTTCTCTCTAATTCACAGTTAATTCGCTCAGAGGTAACTTGTTCATGGTAAGTGTGAAAGTGACAGGGTAAATGATCTTTTATAATTCCAAAAGGAGTGCATTAATTTTTAATTAGGATTCCAAGAATGAGGAAAACTATTGAATTTTGGACCTTGGGGCACCCGACAGTCACTTCTTTAAGAAAAGGTAGAAATGATGACACCGGAATCCCAGAGGCCAAAATTCAGTGACCACAAAGGAGGAAACACTCCGGGACCAAGGTCCCGGAGAAACAAGGACAAAAAACAAATTGGACAAGGCAAAGACAAAAAAGAGGGGACCTAACATTTTTCTAACAAAATGTAGGGATGGGTATGTAGAGCATAACATAATCATACAATTAGCATCTAAAGACATTCTTAAGTCTCCCTTAAGGATCGATGACCACTGAACCCACATGCAACACATTGTTCATTTTTCTCGCATACTTGGCAACACGCTAAGAGCACTAGGTCAATACTTGACATCAATGACAACATAATAACTAATCATCATAGTACCAAATTTGTACCATCACATTAGTTTCCATCACTGCATCATTTATTCCAACAATGACTGTTGCACATGCCTCAACCCTTAATGCCCATACCCTCAGATGAATGGGAACATTCCTTGTCCATTTTAAGTGTTTGTTTGTTAAATGAAAAGGGAACATCCCATCTGGACCTATCAATATATTTATATGGACATACCTATTTATCTAAATAAAAGTGGCTCAATGACAAAAACAATTGCTAAAACTATAAAGATTCAAGAGAATCTGGTATTAATGAATGTTGAATTTCAATGGATAGTTCATATTTCACCTAATTAATCCCAATCACTTTTTGACCTAGTCATGTTACTAACATTTCTTCTACTAGTCTTCACAGTTATCATGATCCGGTATTTTGGCACACCAAAAACAAATGCATCCTGCATATATATCATGTTAGTGCATAAATCATAAGCATAATCATATAGAATCTGCATAACATAATATATCTAAAAATATACATAGAAAATACAAAATATAGATCATCATTAGTCATTACATGCATCACATGTTGCATTCAACATAATCATTTTATCCATAGTATACAACATCATAAGAACCCTGCAAGAGGAGAACAAAAAGATAAAAAAAAAACTCAGCAAGAGGAGAATTGTCCTTTCCTCGAATGAGGAAGACATGATGGAGAAAAAGAAGGATGCTGGGAAGAACCTCGGGTAGGATGAAAGAGGTAGAGACAGGGAGGACAAAAAAGATGACAATGAAGAGAACCAAAACCAAAAGGGGAATATGGAAACTAATGAGCAAAAGGAGGAGGAAATGGTGAAGGAAAATCTAGAAAAAAGAACAGAGAAAGAGAAAACAAGGCATGAGGAAACAGATTACAATGAAAATGAGGAAATGGGCAATTATCATATGCCAGATGATATCAAGAAAAGAAAGGATTGCATTGCAGATTTCACGAGTATGGTGAGTAATTTTATTGATGACAATGCTAACATGAAAAAACAAATTAAATTTATGAGGGCCGAGATTAATATCTTAAAAAGCATTGGTATTGGTGAGAAACCAGTGGCTGATTGCCTGCATGAAATGAAAGAGGTTGTTGGGAACTTGGAAGCCCAGGTGGAATTTGTGAACAAAGTGGGAAGAATGGAGAAACGGTTGAAGAACATCATTGGTAGGGTAGAGGATGAGGACAGCACAGGGAAAATCAACAAAATCAACATAAAGGTGGAAAAACTGGAAGAAATGGTCAAGAAAATTGGGGAGCAATGCTTGGTGAGTCTAAAGGCCTATACCAGACATGCACAGATCCTGATGGACAAGTTAGATCAGGAAAAAGGGGAAAAGGATTGCAGAGAGGGGAAGGAGATCACATGACCAGGAACTCAAACAAGGGCAAGCACAAAGAAGATGAGTTCAAAGGTGGACAAGGAAACTGAAGACCTTAAGAATTTGGTAAATCAGATGCAGATTATGGTTGTTCAAGACCAGGAAATGGTGGAGGGCATGTAGCTGTCTTTTATTGATTTATGTCCTTTTTTTTATGTCCATGTCCTTATTGTGTATCTATGGGACTTTTTGTTTAGGTTGTTAGCTTGTTAGTTGATGTTCTTTCCTTGCTAGGTGTTATGGCACAGATTTTGTTGAACTCTATTGAATATTTGTAAAACTTTTGTAAAGGTTTTGGTTCCTTATAAAACCTATTTTTATTTAATCAAAACATCATAAGAATTCCATGAACATTCATAACATCATATATGTTTATGGTATCACATACATGTCATAGATAGTGTTAGTGCATAACATTATGATCATCTTAAATATAATGTGCATATAGTAAATATAATATACATAAATCATAATGCATCATAAGACAGATAAATCATCACATCATGATAAAGATAAAGCATATGCATAAAATAGAACACATAACATAAACTCCTACCAAAAATGTATATCATATATATAGCTCAAAAATGTGTCAAGTACAAAATCATAATGACTATCTAATAGAGCTTGCAAGATCACAAAATATATACAAGTGTCTAAAAAATAAAGTCAATAATTAACTGGGTTTGTCACCATCCTCTAATCTAGTAGGCCTAGGTGGTGTAGTTGTGGAAGGTCCCACTTTAGTTTGTCCAGTGTGTGTACTCTCACCTATGTGTGGTGGCCTAGGAAGTTGTACAATTCCCCATACTCCATTTACTTAGTGACATGCATGAAGTAGTGTATCTAGGAACTCATTTCTTGAGAGGGACCACATGCTCATAATGATCTTGGAAATATTGAATCTCCTCCCTCACCTCCCTCTATTGTCTATAGGCCTACCTAATAGAAAAATCATATATACCATCAATAATGGCCTCCACCTCTACTTGGCTCATTCATAAAACCTCCACCTCAACTTTCCTCACCCTATCTAAGGCATCATCCCTCTCCTTCTCCACTTTGGTGATCCTCCCCTCCAAAACAATCACCCTACTTGATAACCATTTTCTTTCTGCTTCCACTGTTGTAGTTCTTCTTTCGGCTATTAATGACCTCCTCTTGGCCTCTTTTTCTCTAGTATCTGCAACATCAATCTTATCCTATAGTATCCACATTCGATCCCTCATAGTCGTAACCTATGCTCAGAGTGCCCATAAATTAGGGATTTGTCCCACATCCTACCCAATATCTATATCATGTAGTCCCTCATCTCCCTACACATACTCATCACCACCCATGGCCACATCCTCCATATCCAGATCATCCTCCCCCTCATCTGAGCTATAATCCTCTATACTAGAGACATTATAGATTCTCTCCTTAAACTCGCTCTCCTCCTTTGAGCTACCCCTTGTGATGTCAAAATCCTCCTCATCATCCCATCCCTGAACCACCTCTCTATAATTTTCATCTAGATCTCCCTCACCTACTATTGGGGAAACTTCCACTTCAACTCTCCCACCTTCTCCTCTGTCCCCTCCATCACCCCCCATCATCCCCATATCCTCTCCCTCCATCACTCCAAACTATAACTCCATCTCCACCCCTCTCTCTGATGACATGTAACTGATTGAATGTTTGAAGATGTTAAGTTGATGATCATGCAAGGCATTAAATAAGTTACTATATTGTATTGTCATTGATTTCAACTTGATATAATCTGTATGGTCATGAAAATACTGCCAAGAACTTCAAATAAATGATGAATCAAGGCTATGCTATCAGTAATGCATACAAGTCAAGTATTCACAAAGTGACTATATATGCCACCAAAGTGCACATCAATGGTCAGAGTAAAAGAGAAGAGTCATAGCGTTACCTGATGAGAAAATGCATAGCATTACCGACAATCAGAGTTACAGTGTTGATCGACGAGAAAAACACAGAGTAACCCAATGAGCAAAATTATAGTGTTGCCTGATGAAAAAGACAAGGAAAGAGATCCCAATGACAACTAAAGTCACACTGAAAAAATAGTCAGTTATCACTAATGACTAACTGGAGTGTTGACTGACAGAACAGAGAGTTCAGAAAATGACAAAATGCTTAGCTGTCAAGAGCTAAAAATAGACTTAACTGATACTTATCATTGTTTTAATCATCCAGATAAAGCCAGAGATAAGTAATTAATTTAAATCTGATTTTTCTAGTGCAAAAAGATCTCTTTGAGATAAAACTAGATTTTGCTTTAAATCTATCGGCGAGAATTGTGGATCATGCCAAGAATCAAGAAAGCCAAGAAAAGGTAAAACATGTCTATAAAGAGACAAACCCAATTCCTTACAAATTGTGTGGGGTGAAAAAGAGAAGAGGAAAGATGCTAAAGAAAATTTGGAGAAGAAAGTCTTCATTCAGTCCTAATCAATCAAGCTAAGGAAAGAGCTAGATTCTACAAACACCGACAAACAATGAGACAGAATCACAAAGTAGAATAGTGTGGAGAAAAAGTATAGAATTGATAATATTGATCAGAGAGGTAATGCACTTACAATAGATTTGAAAATATGCAATTAAGTTGTATGTATGAACAGTTCATTAATGTTTCAGTTTAACCATTGAAGCATTAAGTCTCTTAACTAAGAGAGACTTAAAAGTCTTCTACAATTGAGATACATCCCAAGGAGTATCAAAAAATTTGATCATGAAAGTAGCATTGGATATGCCCGATACCTATTGATAGGCCAAGTGAGTGTTTGATTAAGGATGGTGGCATTAGATGCCAAATACTAGGTGACAAACTATCTTTTAAATCCTCTAACAAGGTCACACCTAAGAGTGTGTTTGTAACCTTTAACAGGGTTGGCTCCTAACAAAGCTCACTTCAGAAGAGTGAAAATTTGGGGTAATGGTCCCAGTGGTTTTTCCCTTAACAGGTTTTCCATATTAAAAATCCATGTGTTATGTGTTTATGTTTTATTACTTTACTATTTTACATTTCACATATGCAATTCTGGACTGATCAGTATACTCTGCATATTTACTGTGTTTCAATAAATAGTTGACTGCTTATCGGTAATCATACAGAAGAGAGATTTACAAAGCAATCTGACAAGTATAAAATTGATATAAGTATTTCAAGGCATTCATCTTGTAGGACAGAAGATAACTAGAGACAATTTATGGTTATAAGTGTTAAGGGTTGATTTAAGGATTAAAATTTGAGGCCACTGATTCACCCCCTCCCCCCCCCTCTCAGTTATTACTAACAATTGGTATCAGAGCTTGTGTGCTTAAAAGGAAGGTTTCAAGACCTAAGCTAAAGATCATCAGATGAACAGATGAGATGTGCCCAAGTTGAACAAAGACAATTTTGCTTCATGGCAGAGCAAAATAAGACTCCACCTATTAGGAATTGGAAATGATGTTACTCAATACTTAGATACTGAATATGTGTTTCCCATAGGAGCACCAACCGTTGAACAAATGAGAGAGATGATGACATGTAACCGATTGAATGTTTGATAATATTAAGTTGAATATAATGCAAGGCATTAAATTAGTTAATGTATTGTATTGTCATTGATGTCAACTTGATATCATTTTTACGGTCATGTACATAATTCCAATGACTTTAGAGAACCAAAGGAATAAAGGTTATGCTTTTAGCAATACATAAAAGTCAAATATTTGCTAAGTCACAAACAACACCGATGGAGTGCACACCATCAATAAAGACAAATAAGAACAGTCACAGTGATACCCGATGATCAGAAGATAGTACTATCTGACAAAACAAAGCCACAGTGATGCCCAACCAGAAAACTCATAAGGTTGCCTGACGATTAAAAATCTAATGATGCCCAACGAACAGAGATCATGAAGCTAACTGAAGTCTCACCGATGGAACTATTAGTTGTCACTGACAACTAACTACAAAGGTGATTGACGAAATAGAGAGTTCAGAAAATGACAAAATATCTAGCTGGCAAGAGCTAAAGATATACTTAACTGGTTGTTTTCTTTGTTTTATTTGACTAGAGTTAAGTGATTGACTTAAAGATGATTTGTATAGTTGGCAAGAAGATAATTATGAGACAAATCAGGAATTATGCTTTAAATCTAATTGGCTAGATTTTTATTCATGCCAAGAGTCAAGAATCAAGAAATAGTGAATATCATGTCTATATAAGCGACAAGCTTAATTCATTTACAAAATGGGATTAAGGCTAGTGAATAGAAAGAGGATGCTGAAGAGAAACTGATGAAGAATAACTTCATACAGTCCTGATCAATCAAGTTGAAGGAGAGCTAAGGAATTTTGCAGACACCAACAAACAGTGAGCATAGCATCATAGAACATAAAGTGTGGAGCACAAAGAATTGAATTGATACATTGATCAGAGAGGTAATGTACTTAAATAGACTAAAAATTTGCAATTCAAAGTTGCATTAGAAACAGGTCATAGTGTTTCAGTTTAACCATTGAAGCATCAAGTCTCTTAACTGAGCAGGACTTAACAGTCTTCTATATATTGAGGTACATCCCAAGGAGTGCCAAAAAGGTTGAATCATGATAGTAGCATTGGATTTTCCTGATACCTATTGACAGTCTAAGAAGGAGGCTGATTCAAGGATGGTAGCAATAGATGCCCGATACTAAGTGACAACCTATATGTATAACATCCTCTAACAAGGTCATACGTAACCACATGTTTGTAACCTTTAACAAGGTTGGCTCCTAACAGGGCTCACTTTAGAAGAGTAAAAATTTGGGGTACCGATCCCAGTGGTTTTTCCCTTAACAGGGTTTCCACATTGAAAATTCATGTGTTATGTGTGTATGATTCATTTCTTTATCGTTTTGTATGTGACATAGTTAACATTGGATTGATCGGTATACTTTGCTTATTTACTGAGTTTTGGTAAATAGTTATACTACTTATCGGTAATCAAGAAAGAATAAGGATTGACAAAGAACACCGATAGATAGTTAATCATTATAAGTATTTCATGACATGCATCTTGTAGGGACAAAATAATCTGAGGTTTATTGATTGGTGGTTAAGTTTGAAGGATAAATTTTTGAGACCACTCATTCACCCCCCCCCCCCCCNCATTCCCCCCCCCCCCCCCCTCATTTATTACTAATAATTGGTATCAGAGCTTGTGTGCTTAGAAAGGAAGGTTTTAAAACCTAAGTCAAGATCACAAGATGAACAAACGAGATGTGCCCAAGTTGAACAAAGACAACTTTTCTTCATGGAAAAGCAGGATAAGACTCCACTTATCAGGTATTGGTAATGATGTTACTCAATTCCTAGATATTGAATATGTGTTTACCACAGGTGTATTGATAGTAGATAAATTGAGAGAGAAGCATGAACACAACTGCATTGTCATAAATCTTTCTTCCTCACTCTCTGATGTTGAATTTGAAGATGTCAAAGATTGAAAAACTATAAAGAAGATGTGGGACAAACTGAAGCTTGTACATGGACGTGATACAAATGTTCTGAGAGCCAAGGCAAAAATCCTTAGAGGAAATTTTGATGATCTCAGAATGAAAGAAGGAGAAAACATCACACAGTACAACACAAGAATAAAATAAGTAGTCAATGTTATACAAGGAGTTGGAGGTACACTTGAAGAGGAGGCAATGGTAAGTACAATATTAAGAACCTTACTGCATGTATATGCTATTAGAGTTTCTTCCATTCAAGAAATGAGAGCAATAGAAAACAATATAGTTACTCTTGATTGTTTAATTGGCAGACTAATTTCATTTTAGATGAATAATTTTGATAATAGTGTCTTACCAAACTTAGAGTCTGCATTTAACTCTTGTATGAGAATAAGAAAATCAAGTCATAGACACACATCTATAAGAGATAGTGAAAGTGAAAGTGAAGAAGAAGATCTAGATGAAATAGAAGCACTTATGGCTAGAAGAATGCAAAGAGGCAAAGGTAAATACAAAGGCAAGTTACAACTTGTATGCTTTAATTGTAAAGAGATTGGACACTTTGCTGCAAGATGTCCTAACAAAAGAAAAGATGACAGAAGTAATGATAGATATTTTGAGAAGAAATGTGATAGAGGTGATAACAAATATTACAGGGGTTACCGACAATCAGAAAGAAGAGACACCCGAGACTACAAGGACAAAGGCAAGAAAGCCAGCTACCTAGCTGCTTGCAAAGATGAAGATACTAACACCAAACCTGATGAAGACATCGAGATGGTATTCCTGGCTGTGAAGGATAATTCAAATGAAGATGAAAGGTATGAAGAAACTGTACTCATATTTAAGGTTAGCAAGAATGACATCTAGATTATAGATAGTGGCTGCACTCACCACATGACCGGTGACAAAGAAAAGTTTAACACTTTTGAGTATTATAATGGTGGTACAGTAAGAATAGGTAATGATACACCTTATCCATTTGAAGGTAAAGGAACTATAATGTTGAACAACCTGATTAAATGTGAAAATTCTTATTGGGTTAAAGGATTGAATTATAATCTATTGAGTGTTTCTCAGTTGAATAATTCAGGTCATAGTGTAGCATTTGAGAACAAGAAGGCAAAGATCGTCAATGAATCAGGAAGATTGATTGGTACCGGTGAACAGACAAAAGGTAACTTATTCTATCTAAATGATATTAACACCACTTGCTTGATGACTAGAAACAAAGACATATGGTTGTGGCACAAAAGATTATATCATGTGAATTTTGACAACATGATGAAAATAAGCAGAAGGAGAAATGTAAGAGGCTTACCAACGATGACAAAGCCCAAAAAAATCATGTGCAAGAATTGTCAAAAAGATAAAATGACAAAGTCTAGTTTCAAAAGTAAAACCCAAACAGTAGACACCCTAAAATGGACAGGCTTGCAACTTCACATTAAAAACACTAATTTTCATCTATTAATTAATGGTTTCTTAATCATTAATTAATCATCTATTTTCTTCTAAATTCATTTCTCAAATCATCTAATCTAATTCCCAAAATTAATTAAATAATTAATTTTATTTAATTAATCAAGCTCTAATTGATTAATTATCATTATTTCATTAATTAAACTCAATTTCCTATTGTTTAAATCCAAATATTGAAACTTACTAATTAAATTCTTCCAACTAAATTAATTTAATTTCATCAAATAAAGTAATTCTTAATCAAAAAGAATTCAATTATCTCACATTTTTGAAAATAATCATTAAATAAATGAATTAAATACTCATTTATCTTCAAAGAGATAACTCCAATTACATCACATGGGTTACTCCACCCATCTCTCCAGTCCACATGGGTAACTTCACCCACCTCTT
>MU225632.1:1401147-1448008 GCA_018584345.1 Thuja plicata | reverse complement strand
AAGTGAGTGTTTGATCAAGGATGGTAGCATTAGATGCCAGATACTAGGTGACAAACTATCTTTTAAATCCTCTAACAAGGTCACACCTAACAGTGTGTTTGTAACCTTTAATAGGGTTGGATCCTAATAGAGCTCATTTCAGAAGAGTGAAAAGTTGGGGTATCGGTCCCAGTGGTTTTTCCCTCAATAGGGTTTCCACGTTAAAAATCCATGTGTTATGCGTTTATGTTTTATTACTTTACTATTTTACATTTCACATATGCAATTTTGGATTGATTGGTATACTCTGCATATTTACTGTGTTTTGGTAAATAGTTGACTTCTTATCGGTAATCATACAGAAGAGAGATTTACAAAGAAATTCGACAAGTAGAAAATTGATATAAGTATTTCAAGGCATTCATCTTGTAGGACAGAAGATAACTAGAGATATAATTTGTGGTTATAAGTTTTAAGGGTTGATTTAAGGATTAAAATTTGAGGCCATTGATTCACCCCCCCCCCCCCCCCTCTCAATTATTACTAACACTCTCTACCTATACCATGTATTTTTCTCCCTATCCTCCACTGTGGAAATTGGACCCACCTAGCCATCTCAATGGTAATGGGAGCCCATGTATCTATCAAGGGCACAAGTTTGTGTTGCACCCACCATGTTTCATACTCCAGGGTGTACCTACATCAACTATAGTTGATCTCCAATCCCAATGAACAAGAGCCAAATTATCTATCTGTGTAATAGTTGTGGCTAGAAGAATAACTAGTCCCCATCCTAAGACATCTCTTTTGTATTGAGAGAATTGTGTAGATCATGTAGGTATTCCCTATCTCTCCTCAAACTATCTCAAGGCCCTATCTAGTAGTTGAATGTCAATAATATGTTGCCTCTGTTTTATATGTCTAATAAGATACCTCTCATGTTGACAAAACTCTAGGTTCTTTATCTCCCCCTCCCAAGGCACACAACCAATGTAAGGTCACCATGTGAACTCCGTCATGATATATAACTGGTGGCACCAATATATAGTGTGTCCTATTTGTCTTTGTGTCGTTGTGCTATAGTAGTAAATATATGGTTGTCCCACCTGAATAGGTTGTTTGTCACAAATCCATCTACACATGAATATGTGCTCACATGCCCAGAGTCATAATAGAATGACCCCACATCCTAAATTTTGTACCCTATGATATGAAATCTCATGTAACTAATAATATATCATATTTAGTACACACAATCCCCATGCATACACTTTGTTGTTTGTCCACATCCCTGCAACCATCTTCCCCTAGCTCATTGATAACTCATGTCATCTCTTATATGAAACTAATACCCTCACCACCACCCCACACAATAGACCAAAGACTCTATCATAAGTGTCTATCATATATCATTATTTAATCTCATAGTCCCTAATCCCTAACTCTGCCTTCAAAAACTCAAAGAGATTGCATAAATCTATCACTCTTTTCCATGACGCATACACTACCCTCTCCCCCCTGATCGGTAACCCCAATATCCTTCATACGTCCTCCAACATTATTGTGCACTCCCTTATATGTAGATGGTAGGAGGAGGTCTCCAAGTGCCATCTCTCTCACAAGGTGGTAAGCAATCCCCTATTTTCCCTAATCTAGGGCATAACTGTCACATGCAGCAGTCCAACATTATCCAAATGGACTTAGTCAAACTGGCTTAGCTAGTGTGTCGGGATGATTTTCCTGAGTGATCAATACTGAGTCTACTATCTAAACATGCAAATACAAAATCCAAATCACTCATAATGCACATTCTTAGAAAGCCAAAAATGCATGCATTCAATTCTTATTAAGCACATAAAAAAATGCATTCCTTAATTATTTATGTCATTTATACCATGCAATTGTGTCATTTAATTCCTACACTTGCATCTAATCATTTCATGCCTATCATACCATGCACCTACATCATATTAACTAGTTGTGCCCCTTAAATTATGCAATTGTATCACACCATTATAACACTTGCATTGCTTAATAAGTGAATGTGACTCACTTATAAAACATGAACCTATTATCTACCATGCAATTGTGTCATGCCACTAACAATTATAGTGAATGAGACCATCAATTGTGATATTTTCTCTTTGTTGAATTAAACTACAAATTGAAAAACATGCACAATGCACACAATAAATGCATAAACTGACAAGGTACTTATCGTTGGTCCAACCCCTCTAGTCGATGATATGTCCACACTCACTCACCTAGGTGTCCTCACTCCTAATGCCCACCATTGGTCTATGAATGAAATCAAATACCTCTTCTTCACCCTCAAACTTAAAAATCTCAATGTGCACACTGAGTTGGAAAATAACCCCTATGGACCTATTTATACCCCCTCTCCCTCCTCGGTGGACGTGCATCTTGGAATTATGATGAAGATAATCATATCTTAGATCATTTAGTTGAAGGTGTAGTATTTTAATTATTGGAAACAAGTCCTCTAAGTTTATTATATCAGATATACCAGTGATTAAGGTCATTACACAAGAATATGTCTAAGTATCTAGTGTACTGATGATAACAGAGTCAATCATGATAAATTCAGTGTACAATGATAATTCTGAGGATTCAGATGATGCAATCATGCAGGAGGTATTTATAGAATTAGTCTTTCCTATATCTATAACCACGTAAGTTCAATGTACAGGTAGAGATTTGAGGCAAACACTAGTAATATCAGTAAGAATAGTGAATAGTCAAACTAGTCTAGTCAAGTTTGATAAATTGATTTAGTGGTAAAGTCAAAGTCAAAGACTGATCAGTTTAAGTATTATATTATTGAGGGTCAGCCTTGAAGAGTTCAATTTCCTGTGTTGATGTGACCAATTATGAATTTTGATGGAGATTTAGAGGCCAAATCAGGTAACATGTTTTAAGGTTATTTGACCAACCTAAATGCATTTATAAGAGATGAAATTGAAGGTGAAAGTTGATATTGTCGAGTGTTGTTTAGATTGCGATGATTGTGGTAGTTGAAGGCGAAGTTTATATGATCAGAGAAACACAATGAGGAGTACATAAGTGGATCTGTCAAGAAGAAGGTGTCATCATCAAATCATTCTTTGACTTTCTTACTCAAGGCAAGCTCTAACAACCTTGCGGTCAAAATCCTCTAACAAGGTTACTCCTAACAGGGTAAGGAGGATCCTAACATGTCTGAAGACTAAATCCTTTAACATGGTGACTCTCATAAGGAGTTTCAAATCCCTTAACAGGGTAGTTTCTAACAAGACTTTTGTAATATCACTTAACCGGGCTATAGATACTCTTAACCAAGTATACCCTTAGCAGGGTGTTGTAATGCTCGTAATAGGGCAGATCTTATTGGTTCACTAGTAAGATTTGTGGGTGATAATTATCACTGTGGTTTTCCCTCTAACAATGGTTTCCATGATAAAATATTTGTGTCATTGTTTTGATTTCATGGATGTATGTTTTGTTATCCTTTTATGTTATATTTAGCTTTGCATATTGGCTACTTTGGAAGTTGATGAAAATATTTTGTGGATTTGTGGTTGCACTGATTCACCCACCCTCTCAGTGCCTCATAACACTAACACTACACCCTATAGGATTTTTATAGTTCATGTATAAACTCACCTTCCGTAGCCCATAACTTTTGTCACTCAAGTCCATTTTCTGAACCAATCATTTTGTTGAATTCCTCATCACCCTTTTGAAAAATTGAGCTCTTATTTATATTTTTGCTCAATTTTTCTAGTGGCAAAAAATCACCTTGATGCTACCACATATTCATTGATGCATACTAGGGAACGATTTTCATTATTATTCTCTGAAACAACACTTGAAAATGCATTGTCTCAAAGAGGGGTAAAATGTAGAAATTCAAAATTATCTGATTTCCTGTGTGTGACATTTTTACTAACTTTCATCTTAATTGATTAAATATTTTTTATTATTTAATTAATTGGCATCTTTCTTCAAATTTGAATTTAAAAATCATCATTTCCCTCTAATCCTAATAATTGAATAATTTTAATTAATTAATTAGTTATTTAATTTTTATTTAATGTTCCTTCAAGATTCTTTAATTATTCTTCTAAAAATTAATTAAATTTTTTTATTATTATTATTTTTTTTAAATTAAGTGCCTGGTAAAAAATTTAACGTGACTGGTGATGTTGGTACGACACACCCTCCATCTCCATGTGAAACCCTTTTAACATGGAGCTGTGAACTAGTGAGGTCACAAATGGGGTACCCTATCCCCTTATTACAAAGTTAAGGCCCAAACCTGGAAGCACATTGGATCAACAAAGGCACAAGCTCGTGATCACAATGGCACAACATACGTTTGAACCTGGGTGGGGACAATAACAACACCACCACTTAACCAACACACTAAGTGGTGAACCCCAAATTTTATTGTTTAATTAATCTCCTTCTCAATTTCAATTAAATAATTTGGATTATTTGATTAAATTATTTCTTCTTGTTTTTGTCACCACAATTAAATAATTATTTGAATTGTTTAATTGGCGAACTATGTCTTCTAAAATTAAATATATTATTTAATTTATTTAATCATTCTACTTTTCTAATGCTAACTTATTCTTCTGAAAATAAATAACTTATTTAATTTATTTACTCCCCCTCGTGCATAATTAAATAATTATTTAATTATTTAATTCTAATTATATTCTTAAGTTCCACCCCTCTAACTCTCACTGACGAACACTTCATCTTTTCAATCAAATTAGTCTTCTAATTAATACAGTCAGCTATATTTTTAATCTTCAGTCATGCAGGCACTTCACTCTCAATAAACCAAGTTTTCTATTCAATCAATTCAATCATGCAGCCAGTCAAGTGTCAATTTGTCTCACTCATATGTCCAATTGGTCCAATATGATTAATTGTAGCACTTCATTATATTTCAGCATCCCTCAATCTGAACCATTGACTAAAATTTAGGATTGTATAAAAGACGGAAATTCCTCATAATTTTATTAACCACATTCTTTAATTTTCATGTTGTCATGTTGAGGAACAAATTTGAGAGCCTAAATAGAACAAAAAATGAGAAAAAAAGGGAGAGTTATTAATAGTTGTGTGAAATTTTATACATATTGAATATTATTATGTTGTGCATGATTGATTACTTACTGGTCTCTCTTGTATGGGTGCAGTATTTGCAATAGAATTAGGTTTTTTGTGGTTGGATCCTAACATTCTTCTTGTAGGTATACAGATCTATAAATTTTACCCCTATACAATTTATGTCATTCCTTCTACTAAGAAGAAAATGAGCCCATGTTGATTGATCCTAAGCCTTCTCAAGTTTCAATCAAAAGAAAACAAAACCACAATGCACATGATCAATTCTATAGAATTTGTGCTAAGGCATGTGAGCTTGCTTCCCAAACCATTTCCTCCACTAAGACACCTCATTATGCTTTGATTCCTTTTTACCAACCTATGCATAGCCCAATGGAGAAAGTAAATCTTAAGAAAATTCAATTTTCTAAACATGATGGTTCCTATTTTCATAGTAAGGATTGAATTTTGATTAATCTAGATGATGAAGATACTCTTGATGATGATACCAATGTTAGTCCTATTTTGTTGATCCTAATGATTATGATGATACATATGAGATTATTGAAATAATCTTAAATTATTTGATAGATTTTCTATAGCATTAACTCTCACTGGCTTTCATAAGGATGTGGTCGGACTTATAATGCAATTGGTTTCCATTGTGACCTCCTTTGTTCTGGTTAATGGAGGTTCATCTAATGTTTTTCACCCTTCTAGAGGGATGAGGCAAGGACACCCTATATCCCCCATCCTTTTTGAAATAATGGCAAAAAACCTCAAGAGATACATCAATATCTTAGTACTAACAGGTCAAATTTCTGGTCTCCAGCCTTCCTCTGCATTGCAGAAATGCTCGCATGAACAATTTTTTGATGAAAATATCATGATGGGGGAAGCCTCTGTGAAAGAAGCTAGGAATATGAAAAAGGCTCTGAATATTTATGATGACATGTAACTGATTGAATGTTTTAAAATATTAAGTTGATGATCATACAAGGCATTAAATCAGTTAATGTATTGTATTGTCATTGATGTCAACTTGATATAATCTATATGGTCATGGAAATACTACCAAAGACTTCAAAGAACCAATGAATCAAAGGCTATGCTATCAATAATGCATATAATTTAAGTATTCACAAAATGATTGTATACACCGATGGAGTGCACACCGACAGACAGAGTAAAAGAGCAAAGTCACAGTGTTACCTGACAAGCTAATGCGCAGCATTACCGACGAGAAAAGTCACAGTGTTTCACGATGAGAAAAGAATAGAGTAACCCGATGGACAGAATTACAGTGTTGCCCAATGAAAAATACAAGGATGGAGATCCTGATGACAACTAAAGTTACACCGACGGAACAGTCAGTTATCACCAATGACTCACTGGAGTGTTGACCGACAGAACAAAGAGTTCAGAAATGAAAAAATGCTTTTATGTCAAGAAGCTATAAATAGACTTAATAGATACTTATCATTGTTTTAATCATCCAGATAAATCCAGAGATAAGGAAGTGTTTTAACGCTTATTTGTTGAGTTGGCAAGAAGATTTTTAGATAAAACTAGAGTTTGTTTTAAATCTAACTAGCGAGAATTGTGGATCATGCCAAGAATAGAGAAAGCCAAGAAAAGGTAAATCATGTCTATAAAGAGACAAACCCAATTCATTACCAATGGGGTGTGTGGGGTGAAAACAAGAAGAGGAAAGGTTCTAAACAAAATTTGAAGGAGAAGAAAGTCTTCATTCATTCTTGATCAACAAGCTGAAGAAAGAGCTAGATTCTGCAGACACCGATGAACAGTGAGATAGCATCACAGAGCAGAATAGTGTGGAGCAAAGGTATAGAATTGATTATATTGATCAGAGAGGTAATGCACTTACAATAGATCTAAAAATCTGCAATTGAGTTGTATGTATGAATAGATCATTAATGTTTTAGTTTAGTCATTGAAGCATCAAGTCTCTTAACCAAGAAGGACTTAAAATTCTTCTACATTTGAGATACATCCCAAGGAGTATCAAAAATTTTGATCATGAAAGTAGCATTGGATATGCCTGATACCTATTGATAGGCAAAGTGAGTGTTTGATCAAGGATGGTAGCATTAGATGCCAGATACTAGGTGACAAACTATCTTTTAAATCCTTTAACAAGGTCACACCTAACAGTGTGTTTGTAACCTTTAACAGAGTTGGCTCTTAATAGGGCTCACTTCAGAAGAGTGAAAATTTGGGGTACCAATCCCAGTGGTTTCTCCCTTAACAAGGTTTCCACATTAAAAATCTATGTCTTATGTGTTTATGTTTTATTACTTTACTGTTTTACATTTCACATATGCAATTCTGGATTGATCGGTATAGTATGCATATTTACTGTGTTTCGGTAAATAGTTGACTGCTTATCGGTAATCATACAGAAGAGAGATTTACAAAGAAATTTGACAAGTAGAAAATTGATATAAGTATTTCAAGGCATTCATCTTGTAGGACAGAAGGTAACTAAAGACATAATTTATCATTAAATTTTTAAGGGTTGATTTAAGCATTAATTTTTGAAGCCACTGATTCACCCCCCCCCCCTCTTAGTTATTACTAACAATTGGTATCAGAACTTGTGTGCTTAAAAGGAAGGTTTCAAAACCTAAGGTAAAGATCACAAGATGAACAGATGAGATGTGCCCAAGTTAAACAAAGATAATTTTGCTTCATGGAAGAGAAGAATAAGACTCCACTTATCAGGTATTAGAAATGATGTTACTCAATACTTAGATACTGAATATGTGTTTCCCATAGGAGCACCAATAGTTGAAAAAATGATAGATAAGCATGAGCACAATTGCATGATGATAGAGCTTGCTTCCTCACTCTCCAATGTTGAATTTGAAGATGTCAAAACCTCCAAGACTGCAAAGTAGATGTGGGACAAATTGATGCTTGTACATGGTGGTGACAAAAACATTTTGAGAGACAAGGCAGAAAGCCTTAGAGGGAAGTTTGATGATCTCAAAATGAAAGAAGGTGAAAACATCACACAGTATAGCACACGAATCAAAGAGGTAGTTAATGTTGTCCGAGGAGTTGGAGGTGTACTAGAAGAAGATACAGTGGTAAGTAAAATTCTAAGAACCTTACTGCCTACTTATGATATTAGAGTATATGCCATTCAAGAAATTAGAGCAGTAGCAAATAGCAATGTTACTCTAGACAGTTTGATTGGAAGACTGATTTCATTTCAGATGAATAACTTTGATAATAGTGTCTTACCAAACATAGAGTCTGCATTCAAAACTTCTATGAGAATAAATAAATCAAGTCATAAACACACTATGAGAAAAGATAGTGATAGTGAAAGTGAAGAAGAAGATCTTGATGAAATTGAAGCACTTATGGCTAGAAGAATGTAGAGAGGCAAAGGTAAATTACCACTTGTTTGTTTTAATTTTAAAGAGATTGGACACTTTGCTACAAGATGTCCTAACAGAAGAAAAGATGACAGAAGTAATGACAGATCATTTGAAAAGAATTCTGACAGAGGTGATTTCAAAAGCTACCGACAATCAGAAAGAAGAGATACCCAAGACTACAAGGACAAAGGAAAGAAGGCCAGTTACCTATCAAAATGCAAAGATGATGATACTGACATCGAATCTAAGGAAGACATCGAGATGGTGTTTGTGGTAGTAAAAGATGATTCATATGATGATGAAGAAAGGTATGTAGAAACTGCACTCATATCTAAAGTTAGTAAAAATGATGTCTGGATCATAGATAGTGGCTGCACTCACCATATGACTATTGAAAAGCAAAATTTTGAGACTTTTGAATACTATAAAGGTGGCTCAGTAAGAATGGGTAATGACACACCTTGTCTAGTTGAAGGTAGAGGAACCATAATGTTAAATAACCAGATAAAATGTGAAAATTATTATTGGGTAAATGAATTGAATTATAATCTATTGAGTGTTTCTTAGTTGAATAATTCAGGTCACAGAGTAACATTTGAAAATAAGAAGGCAAAGATATTCAATAAATCAGGAAATTTGATTGGTACCAGTGAGAAGACAAAAGGTAACTTATTCTATCTAAATGATACTGACACCACTTGTTTGATTTCTAAAAATGAAGACATATGGTTGTGGCACAAAAGATTGTGTCATGTGAACTTTTACAACATGATAAAGATTAGCAAAAAGAGAAATGTCAGAGGCTTACCGACGATGACTAAACCCGACAATATCATGTGTAAGAATTGTCAAAAAGGTAAGATGACAAAGTCTAGTTTCAAAAGAAAAACCCATACATCTGATGCCATTCTAGAATTAGTCCATACTGGCCTATGTGGACCTATGAGGACAAAGAGTTATTATGGAGATAGATATTTTATTCTCTTTGTGGATGATTACTCTAGAATGATGATAGTCATGTTTCTAAAAGATAAATCAGAAGTATTTAAGATGTTTAAATGGTATAAGGCAATGGTTGAGAAACAAAGTGGTAAAGAATTAAAATGTTTAAGATCATATAAAGGAGGGGAATTTATTTTAGATGAATTCACTAACTTTTGTAATGAGCATGGAATCAAAAGACAGGTCTCTGCACCGAGAACACCACAGCAAAATAGAATTGTTGAAAGAAGAAATAGATCCATAGTTGATTGTGCAAGGACACTGATGATAGAGAAAAGCATCACCCAAATCTTCTAGAGAGAAGCTATCAATATTGTTGTTTATACAATTAACAGAGTATAATTGAAGAAAGACACCTTATGAGCTTAGGTATGGATACACACCCAATGTGAGTTATTTCAAAAAATTTGGTAGTCAATGTTATATCCTAAAAGATGATAGAAATGGAAAACATGAATCCAAGAGTGATGAAGGAATCTTTCTAGGGTATTCCACCAAGAGAAAGGCTTATAAATGTCTTAATAAAGCCTCTAACAAAATTGTTGAAAGTGTAAATGTAAAGATAGATGAATTTACAGAGAAGAATGAAAAGGAAAGCACTAAAGAACCAAAAGACTACAATAGGTTTTATTACAATGAGGAACCTGACACTCTACCCGACCAACTATGTAGAGCTCCCAAGAAATAGATCATTGTACCAGAGCATTAGGCTGCAAATACCAACGATCAGAATATTTCTCAAAATGATGCACAAAGTGATGGAGAACAGAATGAAGAGCAAAATGATGATCTAGCTAATAGACAAAGAGCTGAACATGTGCTTGCAATACATGTCAGAAAGAACCATCCACAGAGCCAGATCATTGGAGACAAGAAGGCTGGTATAAGAACCAGAAGTAAGTCTCTAAATACAAGATGTCTTATTTATGATTATGAGCCCAAATTTTTCAATGTTGCACTAGATAATGATGAATGAATAAGTGGTATGAATGATGAGATTGAGCAGATAGAGAAAAACAAGACATGGAAACGTGTATCAAGACCAGATGACAAGAATTTCATTAGTACAAAATGGATATTTAGGAATAAGTTGAATGAGAATGGAGAAGTCACCAAAAATAAAGCAAGACTAGTATGTAAGGGGTATGCACAAGAATAAGGGATTGACTATAGAGAGACCTTTGCACCCATTTCTAGGCTAGAAGGAGTGAGAATATTACTTGCTTATGTTGAATATAAAGGCTTTAAGGTATACCAAATGGATGTCAAGTCTACATTCCTGAATGGAATACTCGAAGAAGAGGTATACATTGAACAACCAGAAGGGTTTGTTGATCCAGACAAGGGGGACATGGTATGTAGACTACACAAAGCCCTATATGGATTGAAACAACCACCTCGATCCTTGTATGAAAGACTTCATTCCTATCTTATAAGTATTGGATTTGTAAGAACTAGTGAAATAGTAATCTTTATTTGAAGGAAAATATTGATGCTAACATTTTGATTGTCGAGATATTTGTTGATGACATCATATTTGGAGGCAATGATATGCTACGCAAATCATTTGCAAATGAAATGAGCAAAGAGTTTGAGATGTCTATGTTTGGAGAGATCAAGTTCTTTCTTGGTCTAAAGATCATGCAACAAGATGAAGGTATTTTCTTTACACAATCCAAGTACATCAAAGAAATACTAAAAATATTCAAGATGGAAGATTCCAAACCAGTTGGAACACCGATGGAAACTGGATGTAAGCTGACAAAGGAAGACAAGTCATCAGAGGTAAATCAAACTTTGTACAGATAAATGATTGGAAAACTCATGTATGTTGTACATAATAGACCAGATATTGCGCATGCAATAGGAATAGTTGCAATATTTTATGCTAATCCCAGAGAATCACATATGACTATTGTGAAAAGAATCCTAAGATATCTAAAGAATACTGAGGATTATGGCTTATGGTATAGAAGAGAAGGAAAATTTGAACTTAAGGTCTTTACCGATGCTAATTGGGCTGGAAATATTGATGACCAGAAGAGCACAACTGGAGGAGCATTCTTTATGGGTGACAGAGTTGTCACATGGATTAGCAATAAGCAAGGATGCATCTCTCAGTCTAATGCAAAAGAAAAGTATTTTGTTGTTGTTGCAAACTGCTCAAATATTACATGGATCAAACAAGTACTCAAAGGTATGCATATGAAAATTATTGAACTAGTAATTATCTACTGTGATAATACAAGTGCAATAAACATTTCGAAGAATCCAGTCATGCATGCTAAAACAAAGCATATTTCCATCAAGTATCATTATTTTAGAGAACAAGTTCAGGCAAAGGAGGTGATACTTGAGTATCTGCAATCAAAGGAATAACAGGCCGATATCTTCACCATGCCACTGCCCAAGGATGCATTTAAATACTTGAGAAAGAGACTAGGGGTCAGACCCTTGTCTACTAGTCAATAAGCTGACTAGAAGGATGCATTAGCCTATATATTATCATAATATCATTCATGTTGATGCAAGCAGAGAGATGGACATCAAAGATACATCTATACACGGCAAGGTACTTATCTACTCCAAGCACCAGAATTATTACTGATGGATTGGGAAATTCAAGGAATATATTATGGATAGAAAGGATCCGTTTGGAAAATATGTTTGTTTGGAATTGTTTTCAAAGGGAGAGAGATATATCATTATCATACTAATAAAGGGAGAGATTATATCCATTATCAACTAAGGGAGAGATCATATCCATCAAAGTATCCAAAGGGAGAGATGTAACAAGAATGGGAGAGTACACACAAAGGAAAAGAGTTGCTAAAAAAAGACATCACAAGAAAGGAGAACACTCAAAGGGAGAGAGTTTGACACAGAAGAAAAACACTTCACATCAGAGAAAGAAAAATTATACATCTATCCAGTGAAGGGATTGAAGACAGACAGAAAGATGCAAGAATCAAATCAAAGCTATTTGAGCTTACAGAAAGCCAGACATTTTTAATTAGTTACATTAGGAAAGCTTGATGAAACTGTATATTTCATATTGTATTAGTAATAGTATAGTATGATAATGTAGTATGTTTCCATCAATGTCAAAGGGAGAGATTGGTGACATGTAACTGATTGAATGTTTGAAGATGTTAAGTTGATGATCATACAAGGCATTAAATCAGTTAATGTATTGTATTTTCATTGATGTCAACTTGATATAATCTATATGGTCATGGAAATACTGCCAAAGACTTAAAAGAACCAATGAATCAAAGGTTATGCTATCAATAATGCATATAAGTCAAGTATTTACAAAATGACTATATACATTGACGAAGAGCACACTGACGGACACAGTAAAAGAGCAAAGTCACAGTGTTACCCGACGAGCTAATGCATAGCATTACCGATGAGCAAAGTCATGGTGTTGCCTGACGAGAAAAGAACAAAGTAACCCGACAGACAGAATTACAGTGTTTCCCGACGGAAAAGACAAGGACAGAGATCCCGATGACAACTAAAGTCACACCGATGGAACAGTCAGTTATCACCGATGACTCACTAGAGTGTTGACCAATAGAAGAGTTTAGAAATGACAAAATGCTTAGCTATCAAGAAGCTATAAATAGACCTAACAGATACTTATCATTGTTTTAATCATCCAGATAAAGTCAAAGATAAGTATTGTTTTAAAGCTAATTTTTCCAGTTGGAAAGAAGATTTTTAGATAAAACTGGAGTTTGCTTTAAATCTGATTGGCGAGAATTGTGGATCACGCCAAGAAAAGGTAAATCATGTCTATAAAGAGACAAACCCAATTCATTATGAATGTGGTGTGTGGGGTGAAAAATAGAAGAGGAAAGGTGCTAAAAAAATCTGAAGGAGAAGAAATTCTTCATTAAGTCCTGATCAACAAGCTGAAGAAAGAGCTAGATTTTGTAGACACCAATGAATAGTGAGACAGCATCACAGAGCAAAACAGTTTGTAGCAAAGGTATAGAATTGATTATATTGATAAGAGAGGTAATGCACTTACAATAGATCTAAAAATCTGCGATTGAGTTGTATGTATGAACAGTTCATTAATGTTTCAGTTTAACCATTGAAGCATCAAGTCTCTTAACTGGGCAACACTTAAAAGTCTTCTACATTTGAGATACATCCCAAGAAGTATCAAAAAATTTGATCATGAAAGTACCATTGGATATGCCTGATACCTATTGACAGGCCAAGTGAGTGTTTGATCAAGGATGGTAGCATTAGATGCCACATACTAGGTGACAAAATATATTTTAAATCCTCTAACAAGGTCACACCTAACAGAATGTTTGTAACCTTTAACAAGGCTCACTTCAGAAGAGTTAAAATTTGGGGTACCAGTCCCAGTGGTTTTTCCCTTAACAGGGTTTCCACATTAAAACTCCATGTGTTATGTGTTTATGTTTTATTACTTTACTATTTTACATTTCACATATGCAATTCTAGATTTATCAGTATACTCTGCATATTTACTATATTTTGGTAAATAGTTGACTGTTTATTGGTAATCATACAGAAGAGAGATTTACAAAGCAATCCAACAATTAGAAAATTGATATAAGTATTTCAAGGCATTCATCTTGTAGGATAGAAGGTAACTAGAGACATAATTTGTTGTTATAATTTTTAAGGGTTGATTTTAGGATTAATTTTTGAAGCCACTCATTCACACCCCCCCCCCCCCCCCCCCCCCCCCCCCCCCCTCTCAGTTATTACTAAAAATTTATACTAATGCTTCTGGGAAATCTATAAACTGGGAGAAAAGTTCCTTATTCTTCAATAATACTCCAAAAGAAAGACAAAGGAAAATTTCTGCTATTCTTGGATGTAAGATAGGGATATTCCCTACCTCTTATTTGGGCCTTCCCTTATGTCTCAAACCTGATGAGTCTTTCTGGAATGGAATCCTAGACAGATTTCACAATAAACTGGCTGGCTGGAAAGGAGCTACTTTGATCCAAGCTGGAAAAGTTCTACTTGTGAAATCTACCCTTCAAAACCTTCCATTTTATGCTCTTAGTCTCTTCAAAATTCCTCAGAAGTGTGTTGATTTGATTGAAAAAATCTAGAAAATACTCCTTTGGTCTAGTGTTGAAGAGAAGAAAAGGTTTAGCCTTGTGGATTGGGAGGTGGTTTTCAAACCAAGGAAGTTTGGAGGGCTTGGAATAAGAAGCATAAGAAATACTAATAAGGCCTTATTTTCCAAACAGTGTTGGAGAATCTTTGAAGAGGAAAAGGAATGGAACTTTATTCTCAAGAGTAAATATTATCTTCTCTCTTTAGATGAAATGTTAAGGAATACTTTGGACATCCAAGGGTCCTTCATCTATAATAGTATTTGTAAAGGCAAGAACCTGGTAAGAAAAGGGGTCAAATGGAAACTAGGAAATGACAAGAAGATTAATTTCTGGAATGACAAATAGTTGAAGGAAATAGATCTTAATGAGAACCAAGAATGGATGCCCGTTATTTTGGACTACAAAGATATCATTGGGGAAATGGTTTCAAATTTTTGGATCAATGAGAACTAGATATACTTAGGCTCTTTTGATGTTAATCTCAAAAATGTTAATAAACAACTTAATCAATGGTTCTTAAGATATACTGAACAAGATACTTTGATTTGGGAACCTAAGGCAAATGGTAAATTCTATGTTTCCTCTACTTCTGCCCTTCTCCATATCCAGGAAGATCATCCCATCGAATCTCAAGTATGGAACAATAATCTTATTCCTAAAATTAACTTGTTTTTCTGGTTGCTTATTCAGAACAAAATTCTCATAGTGGACAATCTTTGCGAAAGAGGACTCAATATACCCAATAGATGTATCGTGTGTTGTTTTGAAGCTGAAACTAGCAATCACTTGATGATTCACTATTTTTAAGTGTGACCTTGTTAGAGGATTTATCACTGACAATTTATCACTTGACCTAACATTCACTATGATGTCAACATGAAAACCTTTTGATACTCCTTGGGATGTATCTTAATATATAAAGGATGGTTAAATCCTACTCTGTTAAGAGATTTTCTGAATCAATGGTTAAACTGACACATTATATGATCTATTCATAAATACAACTTAATCTTGCAGATGTTCAAATCTATTGTAACCTCATAATACCTCTTCTAAGCAATGTTCTCTTCAATTCCTTTGCTCCACTTCTTTCTGCTCGGTGAATGTTGTTTCTTCTTTGTTGCTCAGTGTCTGCAGAATTCTTAGCTCTGTTATTTATCTTGTATGATCATATTTGTATGAAGACTTCTATCTTCACCAGAATCCTCTTTAGCATTCCTTTTTCATAATGAATTACTTGTCTCTTTATATATACATTATCTCACTGTTTCTTGTCCTTTTTTTTTCTCCGTTGATCACTTATTGATCTGTAAAGCTCACCATGCTTGCTTTAGTTTTAATGCATAAAACTCTCATTTTTTTCTGGAATAAAACATACTTTAAATCTCCTTCTTATATTTAGATTTTAACTGATCGATGAAAACAAAGTAATCAAATAATTAACTCTATAATTATCTCCTGTCAACTAAGTTGTTTTGTCATTTTCCTAACTTTATTTCCCGTCAGTCAACACTTCAGTTGTGCTCGGTGACTACTACAGATAACTCGGGCATCAACTTTAGTACTATTCGATGACAACTACAGTTAGCTTGGTAATGCTTGCTTGGCTATCACTTGCTCGAGTAACACTGTCTGTTGGGTGACACTGTGAACTTCTGTGCTCGCGGTTCATTGTCCCTCAGGGTTTACTGTCACTCGGTGTATATGATTACTGATGACAAAAAAATTTTATTTTTAGATCTTTAAGTATTGTGATAATATGTGTATGAGAAATCATACCACATCAAATTTCATTAATGATAATAAAATACATTAACTGATTTATTGTCTTGAATTTACCTTCTACATCTCAGTGATCATCAACTTTGTCATCTTCAAACATTCAATCAGTTATGGTTCATCAATCTCTCCCTTTAGCATTGATGGAAACGTACTACATACTACTAATACAATATGAAATATATCAATTTTAGTTCATCAATATCTACCAAACTTTTTTTTTTATAACCAATACAAATGTCTGACTCTTCGTAATCTCTTCTAGCTTAGATTTGAATCTTGCAGTGTACTCCCTCCATTATTTATTCCCTTCACTGGATAGGTGTAGAAACTTCTGATTCCATCTCTCCCTTTGTTGTAGAATATCTTCTCCCTTTTTTGGATAGATATGCAATGTTAACTTTTCAATTCTCTCCCTTAGATAGATCTTTCTTTGAATCTTTCTCTGATATTTTCTCTCTCTTTGATTGTTCCTATTTTTCATGGATAGTTCTTTTCTCTTTGACAGCACTATATTTCTATCCATATTCATTAAGTACATCTCTCCTTTTGAAAAATTTTGATAGATATTTCATATGGATATAATCTCTCCCTTTGACAACAATGCCAAACTATATCTCTTTTCTATAATATATTCCTTGAATTTCCTCTCCATCAGCAATACAACAACTCTGGTGTTCGGTGCAGATAACTACCTAATTGTGTACTGATATATCTTTGCACCCCATCTCTTTTCTTGCATCAACATGAATGATCTTCTGGTTATGTTTAGTCTGATGTAGCCTCCTAGTCAGCTTAGTGACCAATAGACAAGGGTCAGACCCCTAGTCTCTTTCTCATGTACTCAAATGTATCTTTAAGCAATAACTTTTTAAATATGTCTGCTAATTGTTCCTTTGATTGAACATATTCTAGTATCACCTCTTTCTCTTGCACTTGTTCCCTTAAGTAATGATACTTGATAGAAATATGCTTTATCTTATCATGCATGACAGGGTTCTTTGATATGTTTATTGCACTAGTATTATCACAATAGATAATCACTGGTTCAAGAATTTTCATATTCATACCTTCCAGTAATTGTTTGATCCATGAAATGTTAGAGAAATTTTTAGCACTAGCCACATATTCTCCTTCTATAGTAGATTGTGATATGCATCCTTTCTTTTTACTTATCCATGTGACAAGTTTGTCTCCCATGAAGAATTCTTCTCCTGTTGTTCTCTTTCTATCATCTAAGTTTCCAGCCCAATCAACATCTGTATAGACTTGAAGTTCAAATTTTCCTTCTCTTTTATACCATAATCCATAGTCTTTGGTATTCTTTAGATATCTTAGAATTATTTTGACAGCAGTCATGTGTGATTCCTTGGGATTAGCAAAGAATCTTGCAACTATTCCAACTACATGTGCTATATCCGGTCTAGTATGTACAAGATACATGAGTTTTCCAATCATTGATCTATATAAGGTCTGAATTACATCTCTTAACTTGTCTTCCTTTGTCAGCTTGCATCTGGTTACCATAGGTGTTCCAACTGGCTTGGATTCCTCCATCTTTAATATCTTGAGAACTTCCTTGATGCATTTGGGCTATGTGATGTAGATGCTTGCCTCTTGTTGAAGAATTTGTAGACCAAGAAAGAACTTGATCTCCCCCAAAATTGACATCTCAAAATATTTTCTCATTTTAGTATAAAATGATTTGCATAACATATCATTTCCTCCAAATATGATATCATCAACAAATATTTTAGCAATCAGAATGTTATCATCAGTATCTTCTTTTAAATATAGATTACTGTTTTCACTTGTTCTTACAAATCCAATACTTATAAGATAAGAGTGAATTATTTCATACCATTCTATTAGTGCTTATTTCAATCCATACAAGGCTTTGTGTAGTCTACAAACCATGTTTCTCTTGTTAGGATCAACAAACCCTTATGGTTGTTCAATGTATACCTCTTCTTCTAGTATTCCATTTAGGAATATAGATTCGACATCCATTTGGTATACCTTGAATCCTTTGTAAGCATCATAAGAAATTAGAATTATGAATCCTTCTAGTCTAGCTACGGGTGCAAAGTTTTATCCATAGTCAATACCTTTTTCTTGTGCATACCCCTTGCATACTAATCTTGCTTTGTTCCTTGTGACTTCTCCATTCTCATTTATCTTGTTTTTGAATATCCATTTGGTACCAGTGAAATTCTTGTCATATGGTCTAGGTACTAATTTCCATGTTATGTTCTTCTCAATATACTTTATCTCTTCATTCATAGCACAGACCCATTCTTCATTTTCAAGTGCAGTATTGACAGATTTAGGCTCAAAATCATAAATTAAACATCTAGTGTTTAGTGACTTACTTCTTGTTCTCATTCCAGCCTTTTTGTCTCCTATGATCTTATTTTGTGGATGGTGTCTTCTGACATACTTGGTAAGTATTGATTCATCTCTATGTTCATCATTTTGATCATCATCTTGACCTTCATTTTGATCTCCATCGCTCGATGCATCATCTTGAGCAATTTCTTGATTTTCAGTGTTTGTAGCCTGATTCTCAGGTGCATTGTTCTATTGCTTGGGAGCGATACACTGTTGCTCAAGAAGAGCATCAGGTTCTTCACTATAGACAAACCTGTTATAATCTTTCAGTTCCTTTCTACTTTCCTCATCTTTTTTTTCAGAAAATTCATCCACTTTGACATTTGCACTTTCAATGATTTTTTTAGAGGATTTGTTAAGACATTTATAAGCCTTGCTTTTGGTAGAATACCCTGGAAATATTCCTTTTTCACCTTTGGAGTCAAGCTTTCCATTTCTATCATCTTTCAAAATATAACATTGACTTCCAAAAACTCTAAAGTAACTTACATTGGGTGTGTTTCCATAACATATCTCATAAGGTGTTTTATTGGTGTCTTTCTTCAATTGAACTTTGTTCAATGTATAGACAACAGTACTGACAGCTTCTATCCAGAATGTTTGTGTGATGTCTTTCTCAATCATCAATGTTTTCGCACAATCAACAATGGATTTGTTCCTTCTTTTAGCAATCTCATTTTGTTGTGGTGTTCTCGGTCTAGAAACTTGTCTTTGAATTCCATGCTCATTACAGAAGTTAGTGAATTCATCATAAATAAATTCTCCTCCCCTATCTGATCTTAGACATTTTATTTCTTTTCCACTTTTTTTTTCCACTATAGCTTTATACCATTTAAATATCTTGAATGCTTTTGATTTCTCTTTTAAGAACATAACAGTCATCATTCTAGAATAATCATCTACAAATAGAAAAAAGTATTTATCACCATAGTAGCTCTTTGTTGTCATCCACATAAGTCAGTATGGACTAAATCTAGAATAGCATTTGATGTGTAGGTTTTTCTCGTGAAACTAGACTTTGTCATTTTACCTTTTTGACAATTCTTACACATAACATAGTCAGTTTTTGACATGCTCAGTAAGCCTCTTACTTTCCTTTTATTTCTTATCCTAACCATGTTGTCAAAATTCACATGACATAACCTTTTATGCCACAACCATATGTCTTCATTTTTAGCCATTAAACAAGTGGTATTAATATCATCAAGATATAATAGGTTACCTTTTGTTTGTTCACCAGTTCTGATAAACCTTCCTGATTCATTAAAGATCTTTGCCTTTTTGTTCTCAAATGCAACTCGATGTCCTATGTTACTTAGTTGTGAAACACTCAATAGATTATAGTTAAGTCCTTTCACCCAATATGCATTTTCACATCTAATCAGATTATTCAAAATTATGGTTCCTTTACCTTCAACTGGACAAGGTGAGTCATTACCCATTCTTACTGATCTGTCATTATAATATTCAAAAGTTTCAAACTTTTCCTTATCTCCAGTCATGTGGTGAGTACAGCCACTATCAATAATCCAGACATCATTCTTACTAACCTTAGATATGAGTACAGTTTCAACATACCTTACCTCTTTGTCTGAATCATTCTTCATAGCAAAAAATACCACCTCAATATCTTCATTAGATTCGGGCCTTCTTCCCTTTGTCCTTGTAGTCTCATTTGTCTCTTCTCTCAGATTGTTGGTTGCTTCAGTAATCTTTGTAATCACCTCTGTCAAACTTCTTTTCATATGATCTGTCATTGTTTTTGTCTTCTTTTCTTTTCTAGCAGCAAAGTGTCCAATCTCTTTACAGTTGAAACATACCAATGGTAATTTACCTTTTTATGTACCTTTTCCTCTTTTCAATCCTCTAGCCATTAGTTCTTCAATCTCATCAAGTTATTGGTCATCACTATCACTTTCACTATCATTTCTCATAGTTTGTTTATTGATGGGATAAGCTAGGATAGACAAGCTAGTCTATGCTCTTGATCCTCCACTAGGATCTTAGTGTTTCTCCACACCAAAATAGGTCTCTAGGCTTCCATATCCATCTAAGGACTTCCCCTGACCTGCCTAACCTTCCCACCAAGTTTCACACTTCCATTCTTACACCTTCTTGCTTTTCATTCTCACAACTAGCCTCTCACATAGGCTAAAAAGGGTCTTTTTGACTCCCAGAACTAACACATGCTCCAATAGTTAAATCTAATACCTTAGAAGGTGTTTTTTATGCATTAAACACCTTCTCATACCATTAGTTCCATTGGATTTTTACCCGATTTGATAGTTTCTTTGGAAAATAGGGCTACTAGACTAGCCCAATTAGCCCTACACCCGGATTTGTAGGAGCTTTTGTGCAAAACCCTTAAAGATTCACCAAACCTGGTGACAATGAAAAATTCTTAGAATGATCCCCTCTAAAGGATTTTTGGGGTCTCAGCTACCCAAAAGGTCATACAACATACTTGGCTAATTATGAGGGTTTCAAGGGTTTTGTGGGCTGTACAAGCTTCTGGAAAAAATCAGAACCTTCTGCACCTTATCAAACCTCCTCCTTTTTGATTTAGTGCCTTAATACATCCCTTAAGACTCCCTCAAAACGAAAAGCCTTGATTCTTTTTTAATCTCCAGTTATAGCTTCTTTATCGCTGCTTGAACCTAGCCGGATTCAGACTGAACTCGCCTAGGGCATCATCAAACAAATGTTTCTTGTTCTTTTCCAGGGCCCTGCATTTGAGTACAATACCATAAGGGTCTGTACTTTGGGAATCCATAATGCCATGGCTTTTCCACGGTGGAAACCAAAGATACAGCCCTTTCACTCCATGTTTCACAAGACTAACAATGTAAACAGGAAACTAAAACAACACACTACAAAATGAAACTTCTACACACAAAACGTGAATTAATTACAGAGGTATGAATAAAAAAACTTCAAAATGATATGAAAACACCAGATATCAACAATAGTTACAAAATATGAAGCTTCAAGCCATAAAAAACTCTATCAAATACTGTTTTCTATGTATATTCTTCTCTGTGTTGTACACTTTTTGTGAATACAAAAACGTCCAACCTTTGTATTAGGGTTATTCAGACTTTATATAATCTTTCCTTTTATGTGTATATATTGGTCTTAGGGATTTTTAGCCACTTAGTTTTCTTAAGTCTTATAAAAGGGAAAAGTTGTCTAGCAACTTACCAAGTTGTTAACAACTTTTGGGCAACTTATTAGTTGCTTGAGTAACTCTTGTTTACACAATAAAAGGGTCATTCTAAAAGTGCACTTGTGCTCATAACATCATCCAACACCTACCTAAGACCAATAGCCACAAGTTCAAATACTCCAAGTTGCAAACATTCCTTAGAATAGTGTACTTGCACAAACTAGGAAAACTAAAGACTTCTAGGACTTGAACAGTACCTAGACACACCAAAATGGAGTCAAACCACATTATGACTCTTATTGCTACTTACATAGAATTTTCACACCAAAATGAAAAGGTGAGGTCCCTCATAGAGGTGCTCCTACACCATACTCCCCCTCAGCACAAGCTAAGGGACTTTGGGATCTAGTAGTGCTAGATCAATCCCAAACTTCTTGAACTGTCCTTCTTCAACCCAGGTGGCTTCAGATTCAGGTTGATCCTTCCATTTAATCAGTTGTTCCATGTAGTTGTGTTGTCTAGTTTCCTTCTTCATTTTGGATTCAACGATACTCTCTTCTTTAGCCAGTTCTTTCTTGGGCATGGTATTTGGATCAATGTCTTGGAGTACCTTAGGTGTACTTGTTTCTTGCTGATTAATATCACCCTTGAACTTGATCAGGTCTGCAACATTAAATACCGGTGAGATGGCCAAATCTGAAGGTAAATCCACCTTGTAAGCATTGTCTCCATATTTTTCTAACACCTTGCATGGACCTACTCTTCTCATTTGTAGCTTAGTAGGCATGCCTTTTTGCATTCTTGCCTTGTTAAGATGGACCATAACATAGTCCCCAATCTGAAACTGTACCTCTTTTCTCTTTTCATCCATTTTAGCTTTGAGTCTTTGAGTAGACTCCATCATGGTTTTCTTCACTTGATCTTGAACCTCTTTGATAGTTTGAGTGAAATCTTCAGCTTGTCCACTCTTCAAATCCAAGGAACCTAAATCCCTCAACTCACAAACTCCTCTAGGATGCCTCCCATAAACAATCTCAAAAGGACTTCTTCCTGTGATCCTATTCACACTATCATTATATGCATATTCAGCCTGAGATATAACAAGATCCCAAGTCTTCCCATACTCCTTTGTTAGACACCTTAACAAGTTGCCAAGCACCCTATTGATGACCTCAGTTTGGCCATCAGTTTGAGGATGGTATGCTGAACTGAAAGAGAGATTAGTTCCCAGCCTTTTCCATAAAGTTTTCCAAAAATGACCCATGAACTTGTTGTCCCTATCTGATACAATACTGAAAGGAATTCCATGAATCCTACCTATCTCTTTGAAGAAGAGATGTGCTACATAACTTGCATCATGAGTTGTCTTGCAAGGAATAAAGTGACTCATTTTAGAGAATCTATCCCCAACAACATAGATGTTATCCATACCTGATTTGGTTTTAGGGAGTCCAACCACAAATTCCATGCTTATACACTCCCATGGCCTATTAGGAATTGGTAGAGGTTGATAAAGTCCAGCATTGCTTGAACCTCCTTTTTCTCTTTGACATATTCCACATTGCTCAACATACCTCTTAACATCCCTTGCTAGTTTAGGCCAAAAATAGAATCTCTGTACTAACTCCAAAGTCTTGTTTATGCCAAAATGACCACTTAGACTACCATTATGCTTCTCTTGGATCAGATTTTCCCTCATGGATCCTCTAGGTACACAAAGCTGATTACCTTTAAACAACAACCCATTTTGAAGGGTGTAGTCTGCAAACTCACCATGAAAGTTGTTCTCAAACTCCTGGCACACCTTGTAGGCTTGTGAGAAGTCTTCATCCTCCTCATATAAGTCCTTGAAACCTAGTATTCCAATGCTTTGCAGCTATATTTCTTGGACAGTCAATAATTTTCTACTCAAGGCATCTGCAACCTTGTTGAGCTTCCCTTTCTTATGCTTGATCGTAAAGGTGAAGGTTTGGAGATACTCCATCCATTTCATGTGCCTGTTACTAATCTTTTCTTGTGTATTTATATAGCTTAAAGCCTGATTATCAGTATAAACAACAAATTCTTTGGGTAAGAGGTAATGCCTCCACTTCTTGAGAGATTGCACCAATGCATACAACTCTAAATCATAAGTTGAATACTTTTTCTTTGCCTCATTGACCTTCTCACTAAATAATGCTACAGGCCTTCCTTCTTGGCTTAAAACACCCCTTACTACTGTACCACTTGCATCACATTCAATAGTAAACAATTTATCAAAAGTAGGTAAGAGTAGGATAGGATTAGTGGCTACCTCTTGCTTCAACATCTGAAATGCTTTCTCTGCTACATCAGTCCATCTAAACTTAGTTTTCAGACCTCCTTTGATAGTATCCAAGATTGGGGCACAAATCCCACTTAAGTTCCTGATGAAATTTCTATAAAATTGGGGCCAAACCGTGAAAACTTCTAACTTTTGTCCCTGTTTTTGGAGTAGACCAATTCAAGATTGCATCCACCTTGCTTGGGTCCATTTTTAAGGTACCTTTAGATACCACAAAGCCCAAATATACCAGCTCTTATTGCATGAACACACATTTCTCCAGGTTGATGGCTAACTGCTCTTCATGTAGCTTCTTCATTACCAACCTTAAATGCTCAAAGTGTTCTGATTTTGTCTTGCTATAGATGAGTATATCATCTAGATATACCACCACAAATCTTCTTGTGAAGTCCTTCAAGACCTCATTCATCAGCCTCATGAAAGTGCTAGGGGCATTAGTAAACCCAATTGGTATGACTAGCCATTCATACAATCCATTAGTGGTTTTAAAAGCGGTCTTCCACTCATCACCCTCCTTAATTCTGATTTGGTGATAACCACTCTTCAAATCCAGCTTTGTAAAATACATAGCACCTCCTAAGAAATCCATTAGGTCTTCAATTCTTGGAATGGGAAACCTATACCGGATGGTAATCTTGTTGACAGCCCTTGAATCTGTGCAAAGCCTCCATGTTCCACCTTTCTTGGCTGCTAAAACTACTAGGACTGCACATGGGCTTATGCTCTTCCTAATCAGCCCTTGATCCAGCAACTCTTGCACTTGCCTTGCTACTTCTTTGTTCTGATCCGGGGTTATCTTGTAGGCTGCCTTGTTAGGTAGAGAAGCACCGAGAACAAAGTCAATTTGATGACTTATTGCTCTTTTTGGAGGTAAAGTGGCAGGAGTTCCATCACTCATAATGTCTTTGAATTCCTCTAACAGTTGCTGCACTTCCAATGGTGAATCTTCCTTTACCTCTTTTTCTTCTTCTTTTGTCTTCACCATAATAGCACACCCTATGGCCTCATCATCCTGTAAAGCATGTAAAAACTCTTTGCCATTGCTAAGTAACACACTAGGTGTCTTGGAAACTCCTTCTTCATTCTCTACCAATGACTGAATTTTAAAATTTCTCCCATCCTTCTTGAAAGAAATGGAGTTATCTTCTCCATCATAAATCATCTTTCTATCAAATTTCCAGGGTCTTCCCAATAGAAGATGGCATGCATCCATGGGTAAGACATCACAAAGAATTCTGTCTTTATAACCTCCAATGGAAAATTCAACCCATGTTTTCTCATTCACTAGCACACTTTGCTCCTGGTTCAACCAAGTCACCTTGTAGGGATTTGCATGTGGGAGCTTGGTTAGCTTCAACTTCTTTGTTGCTTCCTCTGATATAATGTTATTAGTAGACCCTAAATCTACTATAACCTTGCATACTTTTCCTTGTATCTTGCACCTGACTCTAAAAAGAGCCCTCCTTTGCTTTGGTTCACCTTGATTAGGCTGCCTAATAAGCACCCTCCTAAACATGAGATTCTCACCCATTTCTGATTCCAATTTGTTGACTTCATTAGTGCATGAGTTGCTGCTGTCCTCTTGTTCATAAACAACCTTTCTTTCACCTTGAGAAGAAGATGGTTTATCAGGGCACCTATAGGCAGGCTGTCCAAGTTGACCACACTGGTAACATTTCATGGTGGCAAAATAAGAGCTGCTTCTTCCTACTCCTCTTCCCCTATTACCTTGTGAACTTCTGCCTCTACTATGAGATCCTCTTGGACTGATTTCTAAACTTTGTTCTAACAGCCTGCTTTCTCCTTGGTTTCTCGATTCACCACCTCTACTGGATCCACCTCTTTGACCCCCTCTAGAGTCTCTACCTCTACCTCGGTTCTTGGAGTTAGGTTCTTGCTTCCTCTTTTTTTTGTCTTCAAGTTTTTGTGCCATTTGCTGACAATGAAGTACTATGGTAGGAGTGAACAAACTCATCTCCTCTGCTATGCTCCATTTCATACCACTCAAGTACCTTGCCACTTTGACACTTTCTTCCTCCTTGATCTTTGATCTGAGACACAATTTGTGGAATTCTTCTGTATAGGTGGCTATATCCATGTCCTTTTGCTTGAGATTCAATCTTTTCCTATGTAGTTGAACCTCATAATCTATTGGAAGATATGTTTCCCTCACTTTGTTCACCATGGCTGTCCAATTTGCAATTGGATTGTTACCCTCTTTTTGTCATTCTTCTTGTAAGTAGTTCCACCAAGTAAGTGCTTGTCCTCTCATTCTAGACTTGGCTACTTTAACCTTCTGTGCATCTAAAATCTCCTCACATTCAAAATGGTTTTCCATGCCTTCAATCCATTGCACAACCAATTTTGAATCCATTTTACCAGTCAAAAGGGGAACTCCTTCAAGTGCCTTACCAGTCATAGCCTTGATGGCTTTCAAGAACTGTTCATCAGGTGTAGGAGGATTTGGAAGAGGAACCTCATCATATATGGTTCTCTCCTTTTCTTTAGCATCTTGCTGCTCAATCCTATCAGTCACCCTATCTGCTTTTTGTTGGACATTATCCAAAAGCATCTCCGTCTGCATCAATATTTCTTGTAGGAGCCTGTTGGCCTCCTCTTGTTCTTCTACCTTTTTGGCAAGCTCTGCATTAGTCACCATTTTATTTTTATGTGATGACCCCATTGATTCTTCTTATGGTTGAAACATCAACAAATCACCTCCCAAGCCTTAAGAGGCTCTGATACCAATCTGATGGGATAAGCTAGGATAAACAAGCTAGTCTATGCTCTTGATCCTCCACTAGGATCTCAGTGTTTCTCCACACCACAATAGGTCTCTAGGCTTCCATATCCATCTAAGGACTTCCCCTAACCTGCCTAACCTTCCCACCAAGTTTCACACTTCCATTCTTACACCTTCTTGCTTTTCATTCTCACAACTAGCCTCTCACATAGGCTAAAAAGGGTCTTTTTGACTCCCAAAACTAACACATGCACCAAAAGTGAAATATAATAGCTTAGAAGGTGTTTTTTAGGCATTAAACACCTGCTCATACCATTAGTTCCATTGGGTTTTTATCCGATTTGATAGTTTCTTTGGAAAATAGGGCTACTAGACTAGCCCAATTAGCCCTACACCCGGATTTGTAGGAGCTTTTGTGCAAAACCCTTAAAGATTCACCAAACCTGGTGAGAATGACAAATTCTTAGAATGATCCCCTCTAAAGGATTTTTTGGGTCTCAGCTACCCACAAGGCCGTACAACATACTTGGCTAATTATGAGGGTTTCAAGGGTTTTGTGGGCTGTACAAGCTTCTGGCAAAAATCAGAACCTTCTGCACCTTATCAAACCTCCTCATTTTTGATTTAGGGCCTTCATACATCCCTTAAGACTCCCTCAAAATGGAAAGCCTTGATTCTTTGTCAATCTCCAGTTATAGCTTCTTTATCGCTGCTTGAACCTAGCCGGATTCAGACTGAACTCGCCTAGGGCATCATCAAACAAATGTTTGTTGTTCTTTTCTAGGGCCCTGCATTTGAGTACAATACCATAAGGATATATACTTTGGGAATCCATAATTCCATGGCTTTTTCACGGTGGAAACCAAAGATACAGCCCTTTCACTCCATGTTTCACAAGACTAACAATGTAAACAGGAAACTAAAACAACACACTACAAAATGAAACTTCTACACACAAAACGTGAATTAATTACAGAAGTATGAATAAAAAAACTTCACAATGATATGACAACACCAGATATCAACAATAGTTACAAAATATGAAGCTTCAAGCCATAAAAAACTCTGTCAAATACTGTTTTCTATGTATATTCTTCTCTATGTTGTACACTTTTTGTGCATACAAAAACGTCTAACCTTTGTATTAGGGTTATTCAGACTTTATATAATATTTCCTTTTACGTGTATATATTGGTCTTAGGGATTTTTAGCCACTTATTTTTCTTAAGTCTTATAAAAGGGAAAAGTTGTCTAGCAACTTACCAAGTTGTTAACAACTTTTGGGCAACTTATTAGTTGCTTGAGTAACTCTTGTTTACACAATAAAAGGGTCATTCTAAAAGCACACTTGTGATCATAACATCATCAAACACCTATATAATACCAATAGCCACAAGTTCAAATACTCCAAGTTGCAAACATTCCTTGGAATAGTGTACTTGCACAAACTAGGAAAACTAAAGACTTCTAGGACTTGAACAGTACCTAGACACACCAAAATGGAGTCAAACCACATTATGACTCTTATTGCTACTTACATAGAATTTTCACACAAAAATGAAAAGGTGAGGTCCCTCATAGAGGTGCTCCTGCACCATTTATTAATTGAATTACTTATTTTTAAAGAAGATTTGAATGTAGAATCAATATATGGTAAGACACTGTTGTCAAAGTTGTTCATCTCAAATGAATAATTCTACCAATCAACCTATCTAGAGTAACATTGTTATTTGCTACTGCTCTCATTTCTAATATATCACATACTCTAATAGCATAAACATGTAGTAAGGTTCTTAGAATTTTACTTACCATTGTTTCTTCTTCAAGTACACCTCCTACTCCTTAGATAACATTAACTACCTCTTTGATCTTGTAGTTGTACTAAGTGATTTTTTCTCCTTCTTTCATTCTTAGGTAATCAAACCTTCCTCTTAGGCTTTCTTCCTTAGCTCTTAGCACATTCTTATCTCCTGCATGTACTAGCTTCAATTTTTCCCACATTTTCTTTGCAGTGGTGCATAATTTGACATCTTCAAATTCAGCATCAAAGAGTGAGGAAACAAGTTCTATCATCATAGAATTGTGTTCATGTTTTTCTCTCAATTGATCAATTGTTGGATGTCCAGTAGGTAAAACAAATTTAGTATCTAAGTATTGAGTGACATCATTTCCAATACCTGATAGGTGGAGTCTTATCCTACTTTTCCATGATGTAAAGTTGTCTTTGTTAAACTTAGGCACATCCCTTTATCTCATCTTGTGATCTTTAGCTTGAGTCTTTAAACTTCCTTTCTAAGCACACAAGCTCTGATACCAATCGTTAGAATAACTAAGAGGGGGGTGAATCAGTGGCCTCAAAAATTAATCCAACAAATCAACCTAAAACTTTATACCACAAATATAAAACCTCTAATTATCTTAAGTCCTACAAGATGTATGCCTTGTGTGAAACTAACATATATATACTACTCGGTGATTATACTTTTATCCTTTCCTTAAGATTTACCAAATAGCAGTCTATCTTTTCTTAACCTTTTACCGAAATATAGTAAATAACTTAGTGTTTACCGATCAATCCTATTTTAGTAATGTGTAAAGCAAAATATCAAAGCAATGAACCATATACACATTTGACACATGGATTTTTAACATGGAAACCCTATTAGGGAAAAACCACTTGGGACCAGTAACCCATAATTTTCACTCTTCTAAAGTGAGCTCGGTGAAGAGCCAACCATGTTAAAGATTACAAACACATTGTTAAGTGTGACCTTGTTAGAGGATTTATCACTGACAGTTTATCACTTGAACTAACATTCACTATGATGTCAACATGAAAACCTTTTGATACTCCTTGGGATGTATCTTAATATATAAAGGATGGTTAAATCCTACTCTGTTAAGAGATTTTCTGAATCAATGGTTAAAATGAAACATTATATGATCTGTTCATAAATACAACTTAATCTTGCAGATTTTCAGATCTATTGTAAGCTCATAATACCTCTTCTGATCAATGTTCTCTTCAATTCCTTTGCTCCACTTCTTTCTACTCGGTGAATGTTGTTTCTTCTCTGTTGCTCAGTGTCTGCAGAATTCTCAGCTTTGTTATTTTGCTTGTATGATCATATCTGTATGAAGACTTCTATCTTCACCAGAATCCTTTTTCATAATGAATTACTTGTCTCTTTATATATACATTATTTCACTATTTCTTGTCCTTTTTTTCCTCCGTTGATCCCTTCTTGATCTGTAAAGCTCATCGTGCTTGCTTTAGTTTTAATGTGTAAAACTCTCATTATTTTTTGGAACAAAACATACTTTAAATCTCCTTCTTATATTTAGATTTTAACTGATCGATGAAAACAAAGTAATCAAACAGTTAACTCTATAATTAGCTCATGTCAACTAAGTTTTTTTGTCATTTTCCTAACTTTAGTTCCCGTCGGTCAACACTTCAGTTGTGCTTGGTGACTAAGTTGCAGATAGCTCGGGCATCAAATTCAGTTCTATTCGGTAACAACTACAGTTAGCTCAGTAATGCTTGCTTGGGTATCACATGCTTGGGTAACACTGTCCGTTGGGTGACACTGTGAACTTTTTTGCTCAGGGTTCACTGTCCCTTAGGGTTTACTGTCACTCAACGTATATGATTACTGATGACAAAAAGTTTTTCTTTTCAGATCTTTATGTGTTGTGATAATATGTGTATGAGAAATCATACCGCATCAAGTTTACATCAATGACAATACAACACATTAATTGATTTAATGTCTTGCATTTACCTTCTGCATCTCAATGATCATCAAATTTGTCATCTTCAAACATTCAATCAGTTATAGTTCATCAACATTCATGGTAGTTTTTCTTTGCATGTGCATGGTGTTGAAATCTACAAAATATCGTTATCTCTCTCCAATGTGAAGGATTTGAAGATCTCATTGGTCAATCTTCCTTTTTCCAAGTGGTCAGTTGTGTTTTGATTGACGTGAAAATGACACCCCTAGCTAATTTGACTATCTTGATTCCATTTTCAGGATCAAAATCAAAGTATGAAATTGTTTTACTAGTCATTTTTTTATGTTTGGCTTTTTCAGTCAACTGATGCTGACCTCTTACACAATCAGTATGTTTTGACTCCAAACCAATGGAAATATCTCATACTTTCTTCTGACCAATCCTCTTATCATCAATTTTAGTCAAATCTGGTCAACAAGACCTCCCATCAAGTATAGATTTTGTCCTGACTACTTGGGACCTTTTTCTAATCAGATCAGCTTATTCCCATATCATGTTATCCATCAAATTTCTTCTGATCACTAGGGCACCTAGCCATATTTTGATTTTTCTCCCAAGGGGGCAGGATCAAGACATCAAAATTCCAGTTATCACATCCTCAATCAAGACCCCTCCGCTTGGGGCATCTCATCTTCATCACATCAAATCAATTTGAGATCATCTTAAATCAAAGGCAACCTAATCAATGGTCTTATAAAGTGATTAATACACTCAAAACCAAACAAGGTCTTATATGGGCTATTCATTATTGAAACCAGATACATTGATCAAATTGGCTTCATCACTTCAAATCAAGTTAATTGTCTTGCTAATCAAATCTCTTAACGGTAATCAGTTTCATTGCTTCAAATCAAACTGGTTATTCGTTCAAACCAATCAAAAGGTTTAAGATTTCTTAACAGATGCCTAGTTTCATCACTTCAAATCAAATTGAGAATTCTATTTTATATCTTTTGATCAATCTTCGTCCAATCAAAGATCGAAGTCGGTCTTTCTCGACAAGAGTAATTTCATCACTTCAAATCAAACTATTATGGGTCTTATCACTAACAGGTCTTTGAATCAATACATTGATCACACATCAATTCAAAGAGGGGAAAATGTGATGACCTAAAATGGTCATCTAAACCCTAGACCCCTAATCTCAATCTCATCTCAAGAAACCCTAATCTTGGTTATTCTAAGTCCTATACCAAATAGGCAATTCCTCTTCAAGTTGATCTGACCTGAATCCTAGGTCCTAATTAATCATTGTACTCAATTATTTAATTCCTAAAAATACATTACATTGGAAAATAAACCTTAATTTAATTATTTAATTGATATTCTAATATATTAATTAAATAAATTGATAAATTGTCAATAAAATCTAAAAAGGAATTAAATTAATTAAATAAAAACAAATTGTGCATTTAAAATAATTTAAACCTTTAAAAATACATATTATGTCATCAATTTCAGTTAACTGATTCTCGATATAGAAATAAATATGTTTTATTCAGTTAGCTCATTCTTATCTTTTTCTCATTTTGGAAACAAAGTTGTTAACTAAAAACTGATTTTGGAAGTTTCCAAAATAACTGATCAGTCAGTTTAATCAACTAATTCTCTCGACCAATCATCTTCTTTGCAAGTGGATTGTGCTTCCTCAAATTGAACCCTGTCCACTCTTTGGTTTTCAATCCCGATCGTCGATTGGAGAAAGATTTCTATAAAAGAGAACCTCTTTTCCTTCACAAATGACCTAGATTTAATTATCGTTATTATATTGTTTTACATTCAAGCATTCTTAGCTTTCAATTGCTTAGTTTTTTTTAATTGATTGGTTTACATGCAAACTTCATAATTTAGAGCATCTTTGGTTTTGGGCACAATCACATTTCATTTGGTGCTCTAAAACTTGTCTAATTACCATTGGATTCACAACAAATCTGCATTTGCATATCATTTAAATCAATCATTTAGCTCTTTAAATCCTTTGTTTAGAAAAGGTGTAGTCACTGAACTTTGCAATGACCTGAGAGCAAAGTTCAAACTCCTGCCTACTAGAAGGAAATGAGTTGGTTTCAAGCTTAGTTCATTATTGTATATTTGATTTTCATAAGTTGATAAGATAACCATGCAATGATTCATTGAAGTGTGTGTTTGCAGCTTAGAGGTACTTGACCACAATTCACACACACATCCACAAATGTAGCTTTTGTTCCTCCCACCGCTGCTACTCAAGAAAAAAAAGATACTTGGAATGCCAAAAATGAGGAAGCACTTGGCCTCACTGGTATTTCCTTAAGTCCTAAATTATATGTTTTAATAGCTAATTATACTAAAGCGCACGCAACATGGGATATTCTAAAAAATACCTACGATAGCCCGAGTGAATCCAGAAAGATTCAACTCCAAGATCAATTGGAGGATCTTAGGTATACAGAATTTAAATCTATGGATGTATTTTTTTTCAAGTATGATTCCATTGGAAGTAAATTGCATGGTTTAGGAGTAACTTTAGTTGATCTTCATTGAATTCATACCATTTTAAAGAAATGCCTTCCTAGACAGTTTTGACATTTTATTACTAATGTGCATTCTCAACTTTCTCTTCCCAATTTAGCTTTTCAGTTAACTTATATTGCTTTTCAAACTTTATTGCATCAATAGAAAGCGAAGTTGATTTAATTTGGTACACATAAGTCTAATGAACATGCACTTGTATCTAAAAATCAGAATCAAAATCATTTTAGATCAAACAATAATCAAAGTCATTCCAATAAATTTTATTCTAGGCCTTATCATAATAATAATAATAATAATAATAATAATAATAATAATTATCATAGTAATAATTTGATGACATGTAACTGATTGAATGTTTTAATATGTTAAGTTGATCACCGAAATGTAGAAATATAATGCAAGACATTAAATCAGTTAATGGATTGTATTATCATTGATGTCAACTTGATATAATCTAATTGGTTATAATCAAAGTATCAAAGACTTCAGAGAATCGAAGAGATAAAGATTATGCTTTCAATAATGTATAAAAGACAAGCATTCACTATGTGACTTCAAACACTGATGGAAAGTGGAACCCAACGGACAGAGATAACTGAAAGTTAAGTCACAGTGATGCCCGAGCAAGAAACCTGACGAGCATTACCGACGAGAAGAATCACAAGCATACCCAACAGCCAGAATCATAGTGTAAACCGATGGACAGTAAAGCTCAAAGGACAGACAACCCTAACGGGGAAGCCCAAGGAGAATTAGAGTGTTGACCAAAGCTATCAAAGAGTTAAAACACTGAAGTTAACTGGAGTTCAGAAATGACAAAATATCTAGCTGGCAGAGCTAAATATAGACTTAACTGGTAGTTATCATTATTTTCATTGACAAGTTAAAGCCATAGATAAGTAAAGGATTTAAAGTTTTTTTGTCTAGTTGGCAAGAAGATCTCTCCGAGATAAAATAGGAAGTTATGCTTTAAATCAGATTGGCTAAGATTGCAGATCACGCCAAGATCAAGAAAATCAAGAACCTAGAAATGGTGATATCATGTCTATAAAGAGACAAACTTAATTCATTGTGAAATTAGGGGAGTGAATGAAAAAGAGGATGTTTGAGAGAAACTAATGAAGAACAACTTCATATAGTCCTGATCAATCAAGATGAGGAAAGAGCTAAGGATTTATGCGGACACCGAGCAAAAGAGCATAGCATCACCGAGCAGAACAAGAGTGGAGTAAAGGTATTGAAAAAATATATTGATCAGATTGGTTTAATGAGCTTACAATAGATCTGAAAAATCCGCAAGTATAAGTTGTATACATGAACAGATCATATTGTTTCAGTTTAGCCATTGATTCAAAAAGTCTCTTAACCGAGCAGGATTTAAAAATCCTTTCTATATTGAGATACATCCCAAAGAGTATCAAAAAGTTTGATCATGAAGACAACATGAGATGCCAGATACCATTTGACAAACTAGAAGAGTTTGGAAAAGGAAGGTAGCATAGAAATTCTCAATATTAAGTGACAAACTAATCTTTTAAATCCTCTAACAAGGTCACACCTAACATGATGAACTATAATTGATTGAATATTTGAAGATGTTAAGTTGATGATCATGCAAGGCATTAAATAGGTTAATGTATTATATTTTTATTGATGTCAACTTGATATAATATGTATGGTCATGGAAATACTGCCAAAGACTTCAAAGAACTGATGAATCAAAGGCTATGCTATCAGTAATGCATATAAGTCAAGTATTCACAAAGTGACTATATACACCAATGGAGTGAACATCGACGGTCAGAGTAAAAGAGAAAAGGCATAGTGTTAACTAACAAGAAAATGCACAGCATTACCGATGAGAAAAGTCATAGTGTTGCCTGACAAGCAAAGCACAAAGTAACCCGATGGATAGAATCACAGTGTTGCCCAATGGACAGACATCCTGAAGTCAACTGAAGTCACACCGATGGAACAATCAGTTATCACCGATGACTAACTGAAGTATTGACCAAAAGAACAGAGAGTTTAGAAATGAAAAAATGCTTAGTTGTCAAGAGCTATAAATAGACTTCACTAATACTTATCATTGTTTTAATCGACAAGATAAAGCCATAGATAAGTAATGGATTTAAAGTTTCTTTGTCCAGTTGGTAAGAAGATCTCTAGGAGATAAAACTTGAGTTTTGATTTAAATCTAATTAGCAAGAATTGTGGATCACGCCAAGAATCAAGAAAGCCAAGAAATGGTGAATCATGTCTATAAAGAGACAAACTAAATTCATTATGAATTGTGGGTGAACAAGAGAAGAGTGAATAGATGTTGAAGAGATTCTGAAGGAGAAGAAAGTCTTCATTTAGACTTGATCAACAAGCTGAGGAAAGAGCTAGATTCTACACTGGTATAAGGGCTACTTTGGAGAATTTGATGTCTCTGAGAAACTGGCTAGAAGGAAACAAAGACACCATTGAACATTCTGATCCTTCCCAGCAGATGGGACCTGGCACTCGCACTAGATCCGAGAAGCAGAAGGTTGTGGATCTGGATGTCCAGAAGCTGAGAGAGAACGTGATGACTATGAAGACTCAACTGGAGGATTCTAAGAGTTTCCTGAAGACTCTGTTCTGATCTCGGTGCTGGCGGCTCTTCTCTCTGTTTTCCTTCCAGTGTTTTATTATGTTTTTTGCTTTGCTTCTACCTATTGTTAAATCTGGGATCTGTCCCTTTGTAGCCTACTTCCTTCCTTGGGGCAGCCTGTTGTTCTCTAGGCTTTAATGCCTTTCTTTTCTCAGCTTTGTTAAAGGGTTTCGGGGTCCCTTCAAAACCTATTTTTACCGTAATCAAAAACAAGCTGAGGAAAGAGCTAGATTCTACAAACACTGACAAATAGTGAAACAGCATCCCAGAGAAGAATAGTGTGGAGAAAAGGTATAGAATTGATTATATTGATCAGAGAGGTAAAGCACTTACAATAGATCTAAAAATCTGCAATTCAAATTGTATATGTGAACAGATCATTTAGTGTTTCAGTTTAACCATTGAAGCATCAAGTCTCTTAACCGAGCAAGACTTAAAAGTCTTTTGTATTTGAGATACATCCCAAGGAGTATCAAAAATTTTGATCATAAAAACTAACATTGGATATGCATGATAGCTATTGATAGACCAAGTGAGTGTTTGATTAAGGATGGTAGCATTAGATGCCAGATACTAAGTGAAAAACTATCTTTTAAATCCTCTAATAATGTCACACCTAACAGTGTATTTATAACCTTTAACAGGGTTGGATCTTAACCGAGCTCACTTTAGAAGAGTGAAAAATTGGGGTATCGGTCCTAGTGGTTTTTCCCTTAACAGGGTTTCTACATTAAAAATCCATGTGTTATGTGTTGATGTTTTATTACTTTACTAGTTTACATTTCACATATGCAATTCTGGATTGATCGGTATACTCTAGCTATTTACTGTGTTTCAGTAAATGAAAGACCGCTTATCAGTAAACATATAGAAGAAGGTTTTACAAACCATTCCAACAAGTAGTAATTTCATATAAGTATTTCAAGGCATTCATCTTGTACGACTGAGTATAACTAGAGGATTAAAAGTGGTAATAAGTTGTAAGGGTTGATTTAAGGATTAATTTTTGAGGCCACTGATTCACCCCCCCCCCTCTTGGTTATTACTAACAATTGGTATCAGAGTTTGTGTGCTTAGAAGGAAGGTTTCAAGAACTAATCTAAAGATCACAAGATGAACAGATGAGATGTGTCCAAGTTGAACAAAGACAATTTTGCTTCATGGAAAAGTATAATAAGACTCCAATTATCATGTATTGGAAATGATGTTACTCTATACTTAGTTACTGAATATGTGTTTCCCACAGGAACACCCATAGTTGAACAAATGAGAGAGAAGCATGAACACAACTGCATGATGATAGAGCTTGCTTCCTCACTCTCTGATGCTGAATTTGAAGATGTCACAACCTGCAAGACTGCAAAGTAGATGTGGGACAAATTGATGCTTGTACATGGTGGTGACAAGAATGTTTTGAGAGCCAAGGCAGAAATCCTTAGAGGAAAGTTTGATGATCTTTAGATGAAAGAAGGTGAGAACATCACACAATACAGCACAAGAATCAAAGAGGTAGTCAATGCTATCTGAGGATTTGGAGGTGTACTAGAAGAAGATACAGTGGCAAGTTAAATCTAAGAACCTTACTGCCTACTTATGCTATTAGAGTATCTGCCATACAAGAAATGAGAGCAATATCAATGGCAATGTTACTCTAGACAGTTTGATTGCAAGATTGATTTTATTTAAGATGAATAACTTTGATAATAATGTCTTACCAAATATAGAGTCTGCATTCAAATCTTCTTTGAGAATAATTAAATCAAGTCATAAACACACTATAAGAAAAGATGGTGATAGTGAAAGTGAAGAAGAAGATCTTGATGAAATTGAAGCACTTATGGCTAGAAGAATGCAAAGAGGAAAAGATAAATTACCACTTGTTTGTTTTAATTGTAAAGAGATTGGACACTTTGCTGCAAGATGTCCTAACAAAAGAAAAGATGACAGTAGTAATGACAGGTCATTTGAAAAGAAGTATGATAGAGGTGATTACAGAAGTAATCGACAATCAGAAAGAAGAGATACCCAAGACTACAAGGACAAAAGAAAGAAGGCCAGTTACCTATATAAATGCAAAGATGATGACACTGACACCGAATCTGATGAATACTTCGAGATGGTATTTGTAGCAGTAAAAGATGATTCAAATGATGATGAAGAAAGGTATGTAGAAACTGCACTCATATCTAGAGTTAGTAAAAATTATGTCTTGATCATAGATAGTGGCTGCACTCACCATATGACCGGTGATAAACAAAAGTTTGAGACTTTTGAATACTATAAAGGTGGATCAGTAAGAATGGGTAATGACACAACTTGTCTAGTTGAAGGTAGAGGAACTATAATGTTGAATAACCTGATAAAATGTGAAAATGCTTATTGGGTGAAAGGATTGAAATATAATCTATTGAGTGTTTCTTGGTTGAATAATTCAGGTCATAGAGTAGCATTTGAAAATAAGAAGGCAAAGATCTTCAATGAATCAGGAAATTTGATTGGCACCGGTGAGCAGACAAAAGATAACTTATTCTATCTGAACTATACTTACACCACTTGTTTAATGGCTAGAAATGAAGACATATGGTTTTGGCACAAAAGATTGTGTCATGTGAACTTTGACAACATGATAAAGATAAGTAAAAAGAGAAATGTAAGAGGCTTACTGACGATGACCAAGCCCGACAATATCATGTGTAAAAATTGTCAAAAAGGTAAGATGACAAAGTCTAGTTTCAAAAGAAAAACTCATACATCTAATTCCATTCTAGAATTAGTCCATACTTATTTATGTGGACCCATGAGGACAAAGAGTTATTATGGAGATAGATATTTTATTCTCTTTGTTGATTATTACTCTAGAATGATGATAGTTATGTTTCTAAAAGATAATTTTGAAGCATTCAAGAAGTTTAAATGGTACAAAGCAATGGTTGAGAAACAAAGTGGTAAAGAATTAAAATGCTTGAGATTAGATAGAGGAGGGGAATTTATTTCAGATGAATTCACTAACTTTTGTAATGAGCATGGAATCAAAAGATAGGTCTCTGCACCAAGAACACCACAGCAAAATGGAATTGCTAAAAGAAGGAACAAATCCATAGTTGATTGTGCAAGGACACTAATGATAGAGAAAGGCATCACCCAAATATTTTGGAGGGAAGCTGTTAGTATTTCTATTTACACATTGAATAGAGTACAATTGAAGAAAGACACTAAGAAGACACCTTATGAGCTATGGTATGGATACACGCCCAATGTAAGTTACTTCAAAAAAAGTGGCAGTCAATGTTATATCTTAAAAGATGATAGAAATGGAAAACTTGACTCCAAAAGTGATGAAGGAATATTTCTAGGGTATTCCACCAAGAGCAAGGCTTATAAATGTCTCTATAAAGCATCTAACAAAATTGTTGAAAGTGCAAATGTAAAGATAGATAAATTTGTAGAAAAGAATGAAAAGGAAATCACAAAAGAACAAGAGGACTACAATAGGTTTTTTTACAATGAAGAACCTAACACTCTACCCAACCAAAAATTTAGAGCTCCTAAGAAACAGATCATTACACTCGAGCATCAGGCTGCAAATACGGACGATCAGGATATTGCTCTAGAAGATGCACAAAGTGATGGAGAACATAATGAATGACAAAATGATGATTAAGATGATAGACAAATATCTGAACCTGTACTTTCTAGATATGTTAGAAGGAACCATTCACAACACCAGATCATTGGAGACAAGAAGGCTGGAATGAGAACCAGAAGTAAGTCTCTGAATACAAGATGTCTTATCTGTGATTATGAGCCAAAATTTGTCAATGTTGCACTAGATAATGATGAATGGATTAGTGCTATGAATGAAGAGATTGAGAAGATTAAGAAAAACAAGACATGGACACTTGTATCGAGACTAGATGACAAGAATGTCATAGGTACAAAATGAATATTCATGAATAAACTGAATGAGAATGGAGAAGTCACCAGAAATAAAGCAAGACTAGTATGCAAAGGGTATGAAAAACAAGAAGGGATTGACTATGGATAGACCTTTGCACCCATTGCTAGGCTAGAAGGAGTAAGAATATCACTTGCTTATGCTTCATGTAAAGGATTCAAGGTATATCAAGTGGATGTCAAGCCTACATTCCTAAATGGAATACTTGAAGAAGAGGTATACATTGAACAACTAGAAGGGTTTGTTGATCCAGACAAAAGGGACATGGTATGTAGACTACACAAAGCCCTGTATGGACTGAAACAAACACCCTGAGCCTCGTATGAAAGAATTCATTCCTATCTTATAAGTATTGGATTTGTAAGGACTAGTGAAAATAGTAATCTTTATTTGAAGGAAGATATTGATGCAAACATTTTGATTGCTGAGATATTTGTTGATGACATCATATTTGGAGGCAATGATATGCTATGCAAATCATTTGCAAATTAAATGATCAAAGAGTTCGAGATGTCTATGTTTGGAGAGATCAATTTATTTCTTGGCCTATAGATCATGCAACAAGATGAAGGTATTTTCATTACTCAATCCAAATACATCAAGGAAGTGTTGAAAATATTCAAGATGGAAGAGTCCAAACCAGTTGGAATACCGATGGCAACTGGATGTAAGATGAAAAAGGAGGACAAGTCATCAGAGGTAAATCAGAATTTGTATAGATCAATGATTGGAAAACTCATGTATGTTGTATATACTAGACCAGATATTGCACATGTAGTATGAATAGTTGCAATATTTTCTGCTAATCCCAGGGAATCACATATGACTTTTGTGAAAAGAATCCTAAGATATCTAAAGAATAATAAGGAATATGGATTATGGTATAGAAGAGAAGGAAAATTTAAACTTAAAGTCTTTACCGGCACTGATTGGGATGGAAATATTGATGACCAAAAAATCACAATTGGAGGAGCATTCTTTATGGGTGACAGACTTGTCACATGGATCAGCAAGAAGCAAGGATGCATCTCTCAGCCTACTGCAGAAGCATAGTATGTTGATGTTGTTGCAAATTGCTCAAATATTGCATGGATCAAATAGTTACTGGAAGGTATGCATATGAAAATTATTGAACCGATAATTATCTATTGTGATAATACAAGTGCAATAAACATTTCCAAGAATCTAGTCATGCATGCTAAAACAAAGCATATTGCCATCAAGTATCACTATTTGAGAGAACAAGTTCAAGAAAAGGAGGTGATACTTGATTATGTGCAATCTAAGGAATAATTAGCCGATATCTTCACCAAGCCACTACCCAAGGATGCATTTGAATACTTGAGAAAGAGACTAGGGGTAAGACTCTTGTATACTAGTCACTAAAATGACGAGAAGGTTGCATCAGCCTACATATTACCATAATATCATTCATGTTGATGCAAGCACAAAGATGGAATTCAAAGATAAATATGTACACAGCAAGGTATTTATCTACTCCAAGCACCACAGTTATTGTATTTCCGATGGATAGGGAAATTCAAAGAGTATATTATGGATAGAAAGGATTTGTTTGGCATTACTGTCAAAAAATATTTATTTGGCATTGTTGTCAAAGGGAGGTATTATATCCATTATCACCTTAGGGATCCATAGGGAGAGATTATTATCACCCAAGGGAGATATTATATCCATGGGAGAGATTATACATCAAGGAGAGAATATATCCAAAGGGAGAGATGTAATCAGAAAGGGAGAGTACACACAAAGAAAGAATTGCTGACAAGAGACATCAAAGAAAGGAGAACAGTGAAAGGGAGAGAGTTTGACATAGAAGAAGAACACATCACATCAGAGAAAGAAAGATTCTACATCTATCCAGTGAAGGGATTGAAGATAGAAAGAAAGCTGCAAGAATCAAATCTAAGTTATATGAACTTACCGAGGACCAGATATTTTTATCAATTACAGTACATAAGATTGGTAGTTTGGTGAAATTCAAACTCATCAATCTATTATATTTCATATTGTATTAGTAATAATATAGTGTTATAATGTAGTGTGTTGCCATTAATTTAATGTATTGTGTTGCCATCAATGTCAAAGGGAGAGATTGATGAACTATAATTGATTGAATATTTGAAAATGTTAATAGAATGATCATGCAAGGCATTAAATCAGTTAATGTATTATATTGTCATTGATGTCAACTTGATATAATTGGTATGGTCATGGAAATACTGCCAAAGACTTCAAAGAATCGATGAATCAAAGGCTATGCTTTTAGTAATGCATATAAGTCAAGTATTCATAAAGTGACTATATACACCGACAGAGTTCACACCAACGGTCAGAGTAAAAGAGCAAAGTCACAGTGTTAACCAATGAGAAAATGCACAACATTACCGATGAGCAAAGTCACAGTGTTTCCTGATGAGAAAAGCATAGAGTAACCTAACGGATAGAATCACAGTGTTGCCCAACGGACAGAGATCCCAAAGTTGACTAAAGTCACACCGGTGGAATAGTCAGTTATCATTGATGAATAACTGAAGTATTGACTAATAGAATAGAGAGTTTAGAAATGACAAAATGCTTAGCTATCAAGAGCTATAAATAGACTCTAAAGGAGAATAAAGTCTTCATTCAAACCTGATCAACAAGCTGAGGAAAGAGCTAGATCCTACAGACACTAACAAACAGTGAAACAACATCACAGAGCAGAACAGTGTGGAGTAAAGGTATAGAATTGATTATATTGATCAGAGAGGTAATGCACTTACAATGGATCTAAAAATCTGCAATTTAAGTTGTATATGTGAATAGATCATTTAGTGTTTTGGTTTAACCATTGAAGCATCAAGTCTCTTAACCAAGTAGGAATTAAAAGTATTTTGTAATTGAGATACATCCCAAGGAGTATCAAAAAGTTTGATCATAAAAAGTAGAATTGGATATGCCCGATACCTATTGATAGGCCAAGTGAGTGTTTGATCAAGGATGGTAGCACTAGATGCCAGATACTAAGTGACAAACTATCTTTTAAATCCTCTAACAAGGTCACACCTAACAGTGTGTTTGTAACCTTTAACAGGGTTGGATCTTAACCGAGCTCACTTTAGAAGAGTGAAAATTTGGGGTACCAGTACCAGTGGTTTTTCTCTTAACAGAGTTTCCACATTAAAAATCCATGTGTTATGTGTTTATGTTTCATTAATTTACTATTTTACATTTCACATATGCAATTTTGGATTGATCGGTATACTCTAGCTATTTACTATGTTTCGGTAAATGAAAGATTGCTTATCGGTAAACACACAGAAGAAGGTTTTACAAAGTATTCTGACAAGTAGTAATTTGATATAAGTATCTCAAGGCATTCATCTTGTAGGACTGAGTATAACTAGAGGATTAAAAGTGGTAATAAGTTTTAAGGGTTGATTTAAGGATTAAGGATTAATTTGAGGTCACTGATTCACCCCCCCCCCCTCTCAGTTATTACTAACACTAACAGTGTGTTTGTAACCTTTAACAGGGTTGGCTCGTCACCGAGCTCACTTTAGAAGAGTGAAAAATTTGGGTTACCGGTCCCAAGTGGTTTTTCCCCTTAACAGGGTTTCCACATTAAAAATCCATGTGTCAATGTGTTTATGAGTCATTACTTTAGTGTTTTGCATTACACATAGCTAATCTGGATTGATGGGTATACTCTAAGTAATTTACTATTTTTTGGTAAATTGAAAGAATGTTATTCGGTAAACATAAAGAATAAGGTTTAACAAAGCACTCAGAGTAGTAGTTACTTAATAAGTATAGTTGAAGGCATTCATCTTATAGGACTGAAGATAACTAGAGTCTTAATATTGTGGAACTAAGTTTTTGGTTTGATTAATTAGAATATCTGTTAGGGCCACTGGTTCACCCCTCTCTCAGTTATTAATAACAATTGGTATCAGAGCTTGTGTTCTTAGAAAGGGAGTTTAACAGCTCAAGCAAAAGATCACAAGATGAACAGACAAGATGTGCCTAAGTTGAATAAAGAACACTTTCCATCATGGCAAAGCAGAATAAGACTCCACCTATTGGTAATGGTGTTACTCAACACCTTGATATTGAATATGTGTTGCCTACAGGACCTCACACTCTTGAGCAATTAAGAGAAAAGCGTGAGAATAATTGCATGATGATGGAACTTGCCTCATCTCTCTCTGATGTTGAGTTTGAAGATGTCAAAACCTGCATCTCTACCAATCAAATGTGGGATAAGTTGAAGTTGGTACATGGAGGAGATGCTAATGTACTAATAGCCAAGGAAGAAAGCCTAAGAGGGAGGTTTGATGACCTAAGGATGAAAGAAGGAGAAAATATCACTTAGTATAGCTACAGAATCAAAGCGGTAGTCAATTCTATCTAAGGAATTGGAGGTGTACTTGAAGAGGAGATAGTGGTAAGTAAAATATTAAGAACCTTACTTCCTATATATGCTATTAGATTTTCTGCTATTCAAGAAATGAGAGTAGTTGCAAACAATACAGTTACTCTAGATAGTCTGATTGGTAGACTGATTTCATTTGAGATAAATAACTCTGATAATAATGTATTACCATCTATAGAATTTGCATTCAAATCTTCTTTGAAAATAAGCAATCCAAGTCATAGACATGCTATTAGAAATGATAGTGAAAATGATAATGAGGATCAAGGACTTGATGAGATTGAAGCACTAATGGAAAGAAGATTACAGAGAGGCAAAGGTGGATACAAAGGTAAATTACCACTTGTATCTTTCAATTGTAAAGAGGTTGGACACTTTGCTGCAAGATGTCCAAATAGAAAAAAAGATGATAGAAGTAATGACAGATTATATGAGAAGAAGTTTGATAGAGGTGATAACAAAGATTACTGAAGAAATTGGCAATCTAACAAAAGAGATACCCGAGACTACAAGGACAAAAGAAAGAAATCTTGTTACCTAGATGAGAACAGAGCTGATGACACTGACACCAAATCAGAAGAAGACATTGAGATGGTATTTGTAGCCATGAAGGATGATTCAGACGAAGAAGAAGAAAGGTATGTAGAAACTGCACTCATATCTAAGGTTAGTAAGAATGATGTCTGGATCATAGATAGTGGCTGCACTCACCAAATGTCTGGTGATAAAAAAAAATTGAGACTTTTGAATACTATAATGATGGTTTAGTAAGAATGGGTAATGATACACCTTCTCTAGTTGAAGGTAAAGGAACTATAATGTTGAATAACTTGATCAAATACTAAAATGCTTACTGGGTAAAAGGACTGAATTATAATATGTTAAGTGTTTCACAACTGAATTATACAGGTCATGGAGTAGCATTTGAAAATAAGAAGTAAAATATCTTCAATGAATCAGGAAGGTTGATCGGAACTGGTGAGTAGACAAAAAGTAACCTTTTCTATCTTGATGACATTAACACCACTTGTTTAATGGCTAGAAATAAAGACATATGGTTGTGGCACAAAAGATTGTGTGATGTGAATTTTGATAACATGATAAATATAAGAAATAAAAGGAATGTCAGAGGCTTACCAAGCATGACTAAGCTCAAGCATATCATGTGCAAGAATTGTCAAAAAGGTAAGATGACAAAGTCTAGTTTCAAGAGTAAAACCCATACATCTAATGCTATTCTAGAATTAGTCCATACTGATCTATGTGGGCCCATGAGGACAAAGATTTACTATGGAGATAGGTATTTTATTCTCTTTTTTGATGATTATTCTAGAATGATGACAGTTATGTTCTTGAAAGATAAATCAGAAGTATTCAAGATGTTTAAATGGTATAAGGCTATGGTAGAAAAACAAAGTGAAAAGAAATTAAAATGCTTAAGGTCAGATAGAGGAGGGGAATTTATTTCAGATTAATTCACTAACTATTGCAATGAGCATGGAATTAAAAGACAGGTTTCTACACCGAGAACAACACACCAAAATGGAATTGTTGAAAGGAGGAAAAGATCAATTGTTAACAGTGCAAGAACATTGGTGATTGAGAAGAGCATCACTAAAAATTTCTGGAGGGAAGTTGTCAGTACTATTGTCTACACATTAAATAGAGTACAATTGAAGAAGGACACAAAGAAGACACGCTATGAGCTTTGGTATGGTAACACACCCAAAGTAAGTTACTTCAGAATCTTTGGCAGTCAATGTTATATTTTGAAAGATGATAGAAATGGAAAACTTGACTCCAAAAGTGAAGAAATCATCTTTCTAGGATATTCACCCAAAATCAAGGCTTATAAATGTCTTAACAAGTCATCTAACAAGATCATTGAAAGTGCAAACGTGAAAATGGATGAATTTGCAGAACAGAATGATAAGGAAAGTAGAAGAGAACCAGAGGACTACAACAAATTTGTTTATACATAACCTAACAATCTACCCAAGCAACACTGTATCGCTCCCAAGCAACAGAATATTACACCCAAGCATCAGGCTGCAATTACCGAAAATTAGGAAAATCCTCAAGATGATGTTTTGAGCAATGGAGATCAGAATGAGGGTCAAGAAGATGATTAGAATGATGAACATAGAGCTGAACCAAAACTTGCCAAGTATGTCAGAAGACTGTTACCCAAATTTTCCCATTATAAATATTTTGGCTATAGGTGGATTAAAATGAGGCTCCCACGAGGGTTGAGCCCAGCCTGTGAGGTTTGTATGCACCCTAAAATGGTCGCCTAGACTTTGGGCCCCATCTATTATTTTATCATTTTATCAAATTTTTGAATCAATGCTTTGAAGCATTTTCAATTCAAATCAATTTCCTTGATCAAATTGTAATTAATTCAATTATTCAATTATTTCAATATTTCTTAAGGTTTGATCATTTTTATCTAATTAAAAGATTTAATCTCTCTTTTAATTAAATAAAATT
>MU225632.1:1380041-1392218 GCA_018584345.1 Thuja plicata | reverse complement strand
TTAAAATATTTAATCTCCCTTTTAATTAAATTCCTCTTATTTAATTAAATTCAATTCCTCCCATTTAATTAAATAAAATTCTTCTAATTTATTTAATTGAAAGAAAACCTCTCTTTTAATTAAATAATTAAAAATCCTCACTTAAAGCACTTTATTTGTTGAAAAAGGAAATGAATTAAATTAAATAAAAATCCCCTTTTTCTTCACATCTTTCTAAGTGGTGGGTTTTTGCCTCTTAATCGTAGCCTTTGATTTTTGCCTCTTAATCTCAATCGCTCACTTTCCTTTAAAATGAGACCTCTCCTTCTCATTTTGATATTAGGTTTTTATAATATTGTTATGCTGCAGGTTTGGAGAGCAATTTTGGAGGAGAATTTGAGCACTCAAGCTCTCTTCTTGTTTTCTTTATTCTTGCATTCATGGCTCCTCATATAGATTAGAATCGTGTTTATTTCCATAGATTAGATTTGCATTCATATTTCCTTTCATAGACTAATATGCATTGTTATCATTTAGATTAGATTTCATTTTTATGCATGGTGTATTTGCAATAGACACAACTAGGTCAATCTAAGGGCCTTCATTTTACATTTTTACACATCCATGACTAGAGAGCTATGGATCGATATTTGAGGCCTCATTCTTGAGCAACCTTGAATGGAATGATTCATAGAAGTGTGACAACATTTATGCACACAAGGTTGACCTTAGTTTCTGATCTTGGTTGTGTTTTACAGTCTTTGTCTTGCTCATGCCCATGCAAAATAATCAAGTGTTAAAAAACCTATGTAAATTTATAAAACCCTAGTTACCTGAGATCTGTTCTAATTCCTTATTACTTTTTGGGTGACTTAATTTTTTCAGATTCCCATGTGCGCATTAAAAATAGAATATTCCAAATCATCTGGAAACCTAGAAACTCTCGCTAGTCTCATGATCTCATGAAAGAAAAGCATATTCCATTTTGATCATGAGACTCAGCAACGATCGTTGGATCAGATGATGATCAAAGGGGAGTCACATAATCTAGTAATACAAACTGGAGTTGGCAAAGAATATGGATATCACGTGACTCAGTGTAATTCCTATCTACAGGTGTGACTTAAGTTCAGAAATGGGTTAAGTTAATAGCCTTTCAGTCAGATGGTCTCGTAATCAAAAGGGAATATTCTATCAAGAAATAGAGACTTGGTGACTGTCACCCAATTTAAAGAAGGTTTAACGCTTGTTGCGCAATCTCATGATAAAGCCAGGGTTAGCCAAAAGGTTGGGAGACTTAGCAACAAAGAGAAAGTATTAACCCGAGGTTATGAGCATTGCCCAGGTAGATAAATGATCAAGTGGCTAAATTTTAAAATATAAAAGGATTGAAATCTCAACCGTCAATATAGATATCCATGTCACCTGTGATCATTAATATTTAAATATTCAAAGGAAATTCAAATATATGATCTCAGAAGTTATTGCAGAACCAGCTTGCAGAGAGGTAGATAGATCGGTCATCTTCGTAGAAGGAAAATTGATGGTGGTAGGAAGATTTCAAAAACTATATCTGATCGATCAAAGATATTTCTAGGATGCATTTATGAATGAAACTGACAGTGTTAGGGTTTCTAAAAAATTTCTTTTGTAATCAATTGTAACCCTAACAAGATTAGATTGGCTCCAAGCCTGCGTGCTGGGGAGTAAATATATCAGTTTTGAGAGCTTTAGGGCTTAGAGTTTTCCTGACTTGTAAATTATCTGTGGCATTCTTTCTGCCCTCTGATTTCTTTAGTTTGTAATCTTTCATTGATATTTAGATATTGTAAAGGCTTTTTGTGACATTTTTCTGTCCCTGGGCTTTCTTGTCTGAATCTCTCTTACTAAATTAGAATATATTGAGTGATTTCTAGTGAAACATTGGATTCTTTGAGCCTTTTTTCTTTTGCAATAGTGTGTACTACTATGGATGATTTGATTTAAATGAGTTTGTGGATATTCTACAGTCCCCTGTCATTTTGTCTCATTCATGTGCTGAATTGCAAAATTGGATGTCTGTTTGCAGGTCATAGTCTGTGCCTACTTATAGTAAATACGCTATTGTTTGTGAAATCACTTCTTTCCCTGAATAGCCTCTGTTTGTCTCAGGCCTCTCTATGAAATATTTATGCAAGCCTATCTAGGAAGTTGTGTTCTTTTGTTCCAAGGTTCTCATGCTGAGATTAGTCAATGTATTATGATTTAGGACACCTTTGGTGTATCACCTAGTAGCATAATTTGCTTTCAGTCATTTCCCTTTCATGCATTCCTTCTATCCCTTTTCCCTCAAGAATTTACTTTCCTGTTAAGAAGCAATTTTGGGTGACATATCAAGAGAAACCAGCCTAGAATCTGGAGGTCTTGTCTTGGTTAGAAAAAGGTCCCACAACCTTGAGATGATTCCCATGTTACACTAGATTACCAAGACTACAAGAGCTTGGATAAAGGGTGCAAATCTAGGTGTATAACAGTTCTGGCACGCCCGGTGGGACGCCAGTTGAAGTTTACTTACCAGGATTATGTTATTTCTGATATACTGGTCACATAATAAAGACTTAAAGAGGTTTCCCTATCAAGTATATCTGGAAACGCTATTGGTGAAGAACAGAAGACCTAGCCCTGTTCAAATTTTATGAGAAAAGTTGAAACTAGAAGCTCAAAGCTTTCTGAGTTCATACAATTGGCTTCCAAAAGGAACTATTGAAGATCATCTCAAAGAATACCTCCTACTAGGAGGGTAAAGTCTACACCACCTGATACTTTAGAGAGGAGACCCTGGCCTTTTTATTCCAAAAGAAGAGGAAGATCCCTAACTAGGGAACTACAAGAAGATTCAGCTCCACCCTTAAATACAACTCTCACAGTTGCCACTCAGCAAGTCATAGCTCCTGCAATGGTGAGGCAATTTTCTTTTGCCCCCTTCAATCAAGGAAGCCCCTTGAACTTTTCTCAACATCATGATGTACCTCTGGTAGTGCTTAAAAGTCTACCTGATTTCACAGGTGAAGGGAAAACAATAGCTTTTGAACACATAAGAGACGTAACTACTAATTGTAGTATACATAACATCACAGAAGAAGATGTGGCTACCAAGCTATTAGCAGCCTCTTTCAAAGGTAAGGCCTTAGAATGGTTTAGAACTCTTGTTGTTAGTTTCATTAATTTGTGGGATAGATTAGGAGATGCATTAAGTAAATACTTTGAGGATAAATCAGATAACTTATCTCTAGTAGAGCAACGAACAACCATTAAAAGAGCTCCTCAGGAACAAATGACAGACTTCAATAGCAGATTTCTTAAGACATAGAATAGGATTCCTACCTCAGTAAGACCTTCAGCTGATCATGCCTTCCTATATTTTTTAAGAAGTCTAAATAGAAATATTTCTGTCATGATTCAATCTATGGGAGGTACTTCGTTATCTCAAGCTTTTGACATTGTTGTCAAGGTAGAGAACTGTCTAATACAAGCTGGCATGATAGCCCCAAGGCCACCTATTCCCATATTCCCTAACATACAACCAAGCATGCCTTTGAAAATAACTCCAATTCCTCCAATACCCACTATTGTAACACCTCAAGCAAGTACTAGTTATGGGGAAGTAAGGGAGGAACCTTCTTAGGAACTATTAGAATTAAGAAGCAATCAGCAAGAGATGAAGAAATTAATGCAGACAATGAGTAATGAGCTGATTAGTATAAAGAAACAAGGATAGGGGAGCAGACCCCCTCTTCAGCAGCGAAATCAAAGTCCCAATCAACAATATCAAAATCAGGGACAATCCTATCAATAAAATAGACCCCAATTTCAAGGAGGTTATCAAGGGCAAAGGCAAAACTAAAATCAAAGACCGTCTTAGACTTATAATCCTACTCCTCTCAATTCTGCAAATCTAGTTAGGGATGTAGTCCCAAGTCAAAATAACCTTGCTGCAAAGATGGAGTAGTGTTGCCCTTGCAATCAGTCCCATAACCAGACAACATGCTTAAATGGGAGGGTACAACAAGCACTAATGGTTCAAAGCTCCTAACTTACCCAATCAGAGGTTTCTCCCAACGAACCACCTCCTCACCAGGAGGCACAACATGATGAAACTGCTCTTTTTAATTGGGAGCAACAAGATTTCAATGGAGTAAATGGTGAACCCACCATTGCTGCCAACACCAGATCTAAAAGAAGAGCTCAAGACATGGAACAAACATGAGATAAGGCTTCTACATATATAGAATCTTCACTGCCCTTTGCTCCTATCATGCTGAAGAAGGCCCCCACCATTCCAGTCAAAGAAAATTGACCTTCTAAGGAGGTTGATCCTATCATAGCAAAGATGCACCAAAGAGTACACATAGTTGTACCCTTCAACATAGTGGATAATATGAAGAAAACAAATATCACTATGTCTATGTGGGACTCTTTAGCTATTCCAAGACAACCTGAAATATTGAAAAAAGAAATGACCAAAGGGAAGATTCCTCAGCCGCCTACAATAAAAGAGGTTGTTAAGCTAGTATTGGTTAACACTGATCATAGGGAGGAGATTCCAAGTGACAACTCCAAGGCTAATGTCGTGCGTGGTAGGAACTCAAAACCACCCCGTTTTATGTGTCTTTAATTATTGGAAAATCTTTGGTACATAATTGCATGGTAGATAGTGGGGCAACTAGCACTGTTATGCCTAAGAAGGTAGTTGACCAAGTAGGTTTGAAATATGAGCCTTTCCAAAAGAGAGTTACCTGGCTTGATGGTTCTTTAGTAAACATGATAGGTGTAGCTAGGGACACCAGCCTAGTCCTCCATGCAAGCCCCAATTTCTCTATCTTGCTCAAAATATACATAATAGACCTCCTTGCTCTATTTTCCATATGCTTGTCGAGGGAATTTACAGATAAGATAGGGGGTATCTTTCCTCTGATTGGTCACACATGCTTTTTCATACAAGGTATGGGACTAAAGTCACTATCAAGTTTGAATCATTGGCAGCACACCATGTAGAACCCTATGTGTCCAATGTACTTAACACAAGTTGTCTTGCACTTGATGATGATGACTTCCCAATCATCATGGAAACAACCACCAAGCTAGAATTTCTTAAGGCTCTTCACTATAGCGAGTACATGTTTCTCCACAAAAGAATATCTCTGTTCACATTCTTCTAAACCTTTGCTAAAGAAGGCAATAGGTTGTTCCAATCCTTCAGAATTTTCTTGGGCCAATAGTACCCATCCTAGTGTCAAGGAATTCTTTCTTTCCAGGGACCTTAATGATAAAAGAGCTCATTGGATTACTAAGGTCATGGAATATGACATTAATATCCAAGTCACTAAGTTAGTAAGAGGAAGAGATCTTTGTGAGAATCTAACAGAGGATGAGAGTTCAAAGGGATTGGATAAAATAGATGCATCCCTAATCATGCATTCAATAGAAGATCATGCCGAGGCAGTGGGTTGGTTGCCTAACATGATCCATTATTTGAAAATAGGGGAATACCCTGAAGATCTAAATTTGGCAAAAAGAAGGTACTATAGGTTACAATCTATTTCTTTAGAAAAGATCACAATGGTGTCCTTTTGAGATGCATAGGTTCATAAAAGATAGAAGATGTCCTATTTGACTTTCATGATGGACCTTCTGGAGGTCACTTCTCTCCTAGGAATACTTCTTTTAAGATCATGAGGGCTGGGTACTATTGGCCATCCATCTTCAAGGATAGCCATGATCACGTAAGGAAATACATCAAATGTATCATGTTTGCAGGAAAAGAAAAATTTGCAGCCTTGCCCCTTCAACCCATCAGAGTAGAGAAACCTTTCATAAGATGGGGCATAGATTTCATTGGCATGATCAATCCTCCATCAAGTGCAGGTCATAAATGGGTGATTACTACAACATATTATTTCACTAGATGGATACAGGCAGTGTCATTAAAGGAAGCAAATGAGGGTGCTGTACTAAGCTTTTATGATGATATAATTCACAGATTTGGTGTCCCTGACTCCATTATTTCAAATAATGCATTAGCATTTACAGGCTTGAGAGTGACTGAATGGGCAGTCAAACATGGTGTTTACTTGAACACAAGTTTGAACTACTACCCTCAGGGTAATGGTTTGGTAGAATCAACAAACAAGAACTTGATTAGGATAATCAAGAAAACCCTACAAGACAACCAAAGAGATTGGCACACCAAACTAAAATTTGCATTGTGGTTAGATAGAATTACCCCAAAGAAGATCATTGGGAATTCTCCCTACATGCTAGTGTATGGAAGAGAGGCTAAGTTGTCCATTTTAACTAAATTACAAGATCTGGACTTAGCTACTTAGTATGTCTTGTTTGAAGAAGGAGATCCTTTACAGATTAGGTATGCTCAAATTATGGAATTAGAAGAACACGGAGATAAGTACATGAAGGATTTGGAATTCCACCAGATGTAGACAAAGAAAATCTTTGACAAGAGAGCTAGAACTAGGAGTTTTAAGATTGGAGATATAGTCCTCAAATGGGATGAATTCAAATCAAAGCCCGACAGACATACTAAGTTTGATTCCTTCTGGGGAGGTCCATTCATCATCACGGAGTGCAAAGAACATAATTTTTTTTAGCTATCAACCCTTGGAGGAGTTCCCTTGCCCATTTTGGTAAATGGATTCCATTTGAAGCCTTGTTTTGAGGTTTGTCCTTCCTTGTAAATATTGTAGATGATTTCCCCGCTCTCTATTCCTGCTTTCTAGATTAATTTCCTGCTTTCCTTAAAATTGCTCATGCACAGTTAGTTGTTTCCCCTTCTAATTTCAATCTACTTCTAAGTTTCCTTTTGATCAAATAATGATTCTATGCCCAATTGATATCAAAGGCTACTGGTTCTCAATGTCTAGCAGGCAGACATCCCACAGAAATCACCAAGGATGTTACCCAATTTTTCCCATTATAAAGATTTTGGCTACAGGTGGAGTAAAATGAGGCTCCCACGAGGGTTGAGCCCAGCCTATGAGGTTGACCTTAGTTTCTAATCTTGGTTGTGTTTTACAGTCTCTGTCTTGCTCGTGCCCATGCAAAATAATCTAAGTGTTAAAAAACCTATGTATTTGATAAAACCCTAGTTACCCGAGATCTGTTATAATTCATTATTACTTTTTGGGTGACTTAAGTTCTTCAGATTCCCATGTGTGCATTTGTACCTTGCATAAGTCTCTAAATTGCACAATAAAAATAGAATATTCCAAAATCATCTGGCGACCTATAAACTCTCGATAGTCTCATGATCTCATGAAAGAAAAGCATATTCCATTTTGACCATGAGACTCAATGATGATCGTTGGATCAGATGATGATCAGAGGGGATTTGGGTAATCTCTTAATACAAACTAGAGTTGGCAAAGGATCTAGAGATCACGTGACTCAGTGTAATTCCTGTCTACAGGTGTGACTTAAGTTCAGAAATGGGTTAAGTTAATAGCCTTTTGGTCGGATGGTCTTGTAATCAAAAGGGAATATTCTATCAAGAAATAGAGACTTGGCAACTGTCGCCCAATTTAAAGAAGGTTTAATGCTTGTTGCGCAATCTCATGATAAAGCTAGGGTTAGCAGAAAGGTTGGGAGACTTAGCGGCAAAGAGAAAGTATTAACCCGAGGTTATGAGGCATTTCCCGAGTAGATAAATGATCCAATGGCTACATTTTAAAATATAAAAAGATTGAAATCTCAACCGTCAATATAGATATCCATGCCACTTGTGACCGTTAGGATTTAAATATTCAAAGGAAATTCAAATATCTAATCTCAGAAGTTATTGCAGAACCAGCTTGCAGAGAGGTAGATAGATCGGCCGACTTCGCAGAAGCAAAATTGATGGTGGTAGGAAGATTTCAAAAACTATATCTGATCGATCAAAGATATTTCTAGGATGCATTTGTGAATGAAACTGACAGTGTTAGGGTTTCTGAAAAAATCCTTTTGTAATCGATTGTAACCCTAACAAGATTAGATTGGCTCCAAGCCTGCGTGCTGGGGAGTATATATATTAGTTTTGAGAGCTTTAGGGCTCAAAGTTTTCTTGACTTGGAAATTATCTGTGGCATTCTTTCTGCCCTCTGATTTCTTTAGTTTGTAATTTTTCATTGATGTTTAGATATTGCAAAGGCTTTTTGTGACATTTTTTTGTCCCTGGGCTTTCTTGTCCGAATCTCTCTTACTAAATTAGAATATATTGAGTCATTTCTAGTGAAACATTGGATTCTTTGAGCCCTCTTTCTTTTGCAATAGTGTGTACTACTGTGGATTATTTGATTTAAATAATTTTGTGGATATTCTATAGTCCCCTGTCATTTTATCTCATTCCTATGCTGAATTGCAAAATTGGATGTCTGTTTGCAGGTCATAGTATGTGCCTACTTATAGTAAATACGCTATTGTTTGTGAAATCACTTCTTTCCTTGAATAGCACTATTTTTCTTGGGCCTCTCTATGAAATATTTATGCAAGCTTATCTAGGAAGTTGTGTTCTTTTGTTCCAAGGTTCTCATGTTGAGATTAGTCAATGTATTTTGATTTAGGTCACCTTCGGTGTATCACCTAGTAGGATAATTTGCTTTCAGTCATTTCCCTTTCATACATTCCTTCTATCCCTTTTCCCTCAAGAATTTACTTTCCTATTAAGAAGCAAATTTGGGTGACATATCAAGAGGAACTGGCCTAGAATTTGGAGGTCTCGTCTCAGTTAGCAAAAGGTCCCACAACCTTGAGATGATTCCCATGTTACACTAGATTACCAAGACTACGAGAGCTTGGATAAAGGGTGAAAATCTAGGTGTCTAAGAAAGACATCATCCATAGAATCAAATCATAGGAGACAAGAAGGCTAGAATGAGAATAAGAAGTCATTCACTAAACACTAGATGTTTACTTTGTGATTTTGAGCCTAAATATGTTAATACTGCACTTAAGAATGAAGAATGGGTCAGTGTTATGAATGAAGAAATAGAATAGATTGAGAAGAATAGTACATGGACACTAGTAATGAGACCAGATGACAAGAATGTCATCGGTACCGAATGGATATTCAAAAACAAGCTGATTGAGAATGGAGAGGTCACAAGAAATAAAGCAAGGTTAGTATGCAAGGGTGCACAAGAACAAGGTATTGATTATGAAGAAACCTTTGCACCTATTGCTAGACTAGAAGGAGTTAGAATCTTACTTGCTTATGCTGCATTCAAAGGATTCAAGGTATACCAGATGGATGTCAAATCTGCAATCCTAAATGGAATACTGGAAGAAGAGGTATACATTGAACAACTAGAAGGGTTTGTTGATCCAGACAAGAGAAACATGGTATGTAGACTACACAAATCCTTGTATGGATTGAAACAAGAACCTACAGCCTCATATGAAAGACTTCACTCCTATCTCATTAGAATTAAATTTCTAAGAACAAGTGAAAATAACAATCTGTACTTAAAAGAAGATACCGATGGTAACATTCTGATTGCTGAAATTTTTGTTGATGATATCATTTATGGGGGAAATGAAATGTTATGCAAATCCTTTGCTAATGAAATGAGAAAAGAGTTTGAAATGTCTATGTTTGGGGAGATCAAATTATTTCTTAGTCTAAATATTCTTCAACAAGATGCAAGCATATATATCACTCAGTTAAAATACATCAAGGAAGTGTTGAAGATATTCAAGATGGAATATTCCAAACCAGTTAGAACACCTATGGCTACCGAATGTAAGTTGACAAAAGAAGACAAATTAAATGAGGTAAATTAGACCTTGTATAGATCAATGATTGGAAAACTAATGTATGTTTTTCATACCGGACTAGATATAGCACATGCAGTTGGAATAGTTGCAAGATTCTTTGCTAATCACAAAGAATCACATATGACTGTTGTCAAGAGAATTCTAAGATATCTGAAGAATACCAAGGACTATGGATTATGGTATAAAGGAGAAGGAAAAATTGAGCTATAAGTCTATACAGATGTTGATTGGGTTGGAATCATTGATGACGGAAAGAGAACAACTAGAGGAGAATTCTTCATGGGTGGCAGACTTGTCACATGGATCAGCAAGAAGCAAGGATGCATTTCTCAGTCTACTACAGAAGCAAAATATGTGGTTGTTGCTACAAATTTCTCCAATATTGCATGGATCAAATAGTTGTTGGAAGGTATGAATATGAAGATTCTTGAACCAGTAATAATCTATTGTGATAATACCAGTGCAATTAACATTTCTAAGAATCTAGTCATGCATGCTAAGACTAAGCATATTTCTATCAAGTATCACTATTTGAGAGAACAAGTGCAAGCAAAGGAGGTGATACTGGAATATGTTCAATCAAAGGAACAATTAGTTGATATATTCACCCAGCCATTACTGAAAGATATATTTGAGTACCTGCGACAGAGACTAGGGTTCCAACCCTTGTCTATCAGTCAGTAAGCTGACTAGGAGGTTGCATCAGCCTACACATAATCAAAAGATCATTCATGTTGATGCTAACACCAAGATGAAAATCAACAAATACATTTGTACACAGTAAGGTATAAGTCTGCACCAAACACAAGAGACATTGTACTGTTGATGGATAGGTAAACTCAAGGAATATATTATATAAAGGGATGAAAGATGATATAGATGAAACTTTTTTGGCATTGTTGTCAAAGGGAGAGATTATCTCATTATCATAAGGGAGAAAGATTCATTATCAAAAAGGAGAGATTATCTCATTGATCAGAAAAGATTATATCATTATCCATGAAGAGAAGTTCCTAAGAATCAGAAGGAATAGTTAATCAATATTCAAATGGAGAGATTGATTACATATGAAATATCCATCTAAGGGAGAGAAGTAACAAAGGGAGAGAGTTCATACAAAGAGAGAGATTGTTGTCAAAAGAAAATGAAATTATCAAGAAGAGGAACAGTCAAGGCAGAGAACATATCAGAATAGAGATAGAAGATGCTACATCTATCCAATGAAGGGATTGAAGATTGAAGAAACTCACTCTGCAAGAAACAAATCAAAGCTATTTTGAGCTTACCAAAAGCCAGACATTTGTAATAGTTACAATAGGAAAGATTAATGAAACTGTTATATTTCATATTGTATTAGTAATAATATAGTGTGATAATGTAGTGTGTTGCCATCAATGCCAAAGGGAGAGATTGATGACATGTAATTGATTGAATGTTTGAAGATGTTAACTTGATTGCCAAAATGCAGAAAGATAATGCAAGACATTAAATCGTTTAATGGATTTTTTTTTATTGATGTCAACTTGATATAATCTAATTGGTTATAATCAAAGTGTCAAAGACTTTAGAGAATTAGAGAGATAAAGATTATGCTTTCAGTAATGCATAAAAGACAAGCATTCACTATGTGACTTCAAACACCAACGGCTGGTGGAACCTAACGGACAGAGATAACCAAAAGTTAAGTCACAGTGATGCCCGAGAAAGAAACCCAACGAGCATTACCGACGAGAGAAATCACAAGCATACCCAATGGCCAAAATCACAGTGTAAACCAATGGACAGTAAAGCCCGAGGGACAGGCAACCCCGACGGAGAAGCCTAAGGAGAACTGGAGTGTTGAATGAAGCTATCAAATAGTTAAAACACCGAGTTAACTGAAGTTCAAAAATGACAAAATATCTAGCTTGCGAAGTTAAATATGTAAGATTTGATAACCATCAAATCTTCCCAAGATCACCTGCATGCAAAGCTATTACATAAACAGAAGCAAAAGATAGAAGATAGAAGGATCTATGGCGGCCAAAAGGCCAGAGAGTTGAAAACCATGTTGACAGAAATAAAGCTTCTATATTCAACAATGAAATGATTTACAATCTCCTTATGAAAGACAAGGCGGTGAATCCTTATAAAGGATACCGAAACCCTAAAAGGGAAACTTTTAGGAAATAGAAACTGCCTAAGTGAAACTTAAGCACAAAAGAGTAATTACTAAAGATTACTCTAACACCCCCCCTTAAGTGTAACTTAGGGAGAAGAAAAATTGCTAAACTACTGCAGAAAGCAGGAAAGAAGGGTCCCGGCAACTAGGCCTGATCAGGTACCCAAAACATAAAGCAAACTAGATGAAGGAAACAGAGCCTTCAATCTAGGGAAAAGGTGTCCCAGAGA